>JBBGZY010000480.1:4270000-4510000 GCA_037952925.1 Lithobates clamitans | reverse complement strand
CCCATAATCTAAAGGGCAATCTAATAATGTAGAAAGTGTGTGTGTATACACTATATTGTCAATAGTATTGGGACACCTGCCTTTACACACACACACACACACATGAATTTTAATGGCATACCAGTCTAATGCCCCGTACACACGGTCGGATTTTCCGATGGAAAATGTCCGATCGGAGCGTGTTGTCGGAAATTCCGACCGTGTGTAGGCTCCATCGGACATTTTCCATCGGATTTTTCGACACACAAAGTTGGAGAGCAGGAGATAAAATTTTCCGACAACAAAATCTGTTGTCGGAAATTCTGATCGTGTGTACACAAATCTGACGGACAAAGTGCCACGCATGCTCAGAATAAATAAAGAGATGAAAGCTATTGGCTACTGCCCTGTTTATAGTCCAGACGTATGTGTTTTACGTCACCGCGTTCAGAATGATCGGATTTTCCGACAACTTTGTGTGACCGTGTGTATGCAAGACAAGTTTGAGCCAACATCCGTCAGAAAAAATACTAGGATTTTGTTGTCGAAATGTCCGAACAAAGTCCGACCGTTTGTACGCCCTATTAGTCCGTAGGGTTCAATATTGAGTTGGCCCACTCTTTGCAGCTATAACGGCTTCTTCAAATCTTCTGGGAAGACTATCCACAAGGTTTAGGAGTGTGTCTATGGGAATGTTTGACCATTCTTCCCTTCACTGGAACTAAGGGGCCAAGCCCAACCCCTGAAATAGACCCCCACCCCACAATCCCAACTCCACCAAATGATTTGGACCAGTGCATAAAGTAAGGTCAATAAAGATATGGATGAGTGAGTTTGGGGTGGAGAAACTTGACTGAGCTGCAGAGTCCTGACCTCAACCCGACAGAAAACCTTTGGGATGAATTTGAGCGGGGACTGCAAGCCAGGCCTTCTCGTCCACATCGCCTGACCCCACAAATGTTCTTCTGGAAGAATGGTTAAACATTCCCATAGACACACTCCTAAAACTGTTATAGCTGCAAAGGGTAGGCCAACTTACTATTGAACCCTACGCACTAAGACTGGGATACCATTAAAGTTCATGTGCGTGTAAAGGCAGGCGTCCCAATACTATTGACAACATTGTAAATGCACCCCATAATCTAGAGAGCAATCTAGTAATGTAGAAAGGGGTGTGTGTGTGTGTATACACTATATTACCAAAAGTTTTGAGACACCTGCCTTTACACGCACATGAACTTTAATGGTATCCCAGTCTTATGCCCCGTACACACGGTCGGACTTTCCGACGGAAAATGTGCGATCGGAGCTTGTTGTCGGAAATTCCGACCGTGTGTAGGCTCCATCGGACATTTTCCATCGGATTTTCCGACACACAAAGTTTGAGAGCAGGCTATACAATTTTCCGACAACAAAATCCATTGTCGGAAATTCCGATCGTGTGTACACAAATCCGACACACAAAGTGCCACACATGCTCCCAATAAATTAAGAGACGAAAGCTATTGGCTACTGCCCCGTTTATAGTCACGACGTACGTGTTTTACATCACCGTGTTTAGAACGATCGGATTTTCCGACAACTTTGTGTGACCGTGTGTATGCAAGACAAGTTTGAGTTGGATTTTGTTGCCTCCGCTGTTTGTTCAGTGTGAAAGCCCGAGGGCTTTCACACTGAAGCGGTGCGCTGGCAGGACGGTAAAAAAAGTCCTGCGAGCCGCATCTTTGGAGCGGTGAAGGAGCGGTGTGTTCACCGTACCTAAACCGCTCCTGCCCATTGAAATCAATGGGACAGCGCGGTTATAGCCGCGCTGTACGAGCGGGTTTAACCCTTTTTCGGCCGCCAGCGGGGGTTAAAACCGCACCGCTAGCGGCCGAATACAGCCGCTAAAACAGCGCTAAAAATAGCGCTGTTTTACCGCCGACGCCCCCACCGCCCCAGTGTGAAAGGGGCCTAATCGATTTATGATCAATTATCCGAATATTTTGATGTGTGGTTTTTGAGGATTTTGAAACACTAGGTTTACTTATACATTTGTGTATAGTTTTTGTGAATATTTATTGCAATCTCATTTCATTAGATTAAATTTTCCCATAAAGATTGGTAATCTTGGGGCTGGCAGCTGATATGGATTTATTAGAGTAAAATTCATAGCACGGAGCTGATACCTGAATAGAAAGTTGTTTATGCTAGACAAAAACGTCTACCAAAAGTTATTTATTACATAGTCATTCAAAAATTAATGCCCATACCCATATGCTAGACACACAACATAATCCACGACCATGGCCAATAAATTGGAATATCTAGGAAGGTCTAAGAACCCTCAGGAAATGGTTTAAGACCTTTGGAATTAGCCCACAGACATGTTAATCAGACCTGGCATTTTATTATTTTTTTTTTTTTTTAAATTATGGGTGTGCGCCTCCATCGCAACCAACCCAATTTATATTGTGCTAGACAGACTTAATTTAGACTTCAGGACAAGCTGTGGTTACATAAACAGCACAACAATTACATTTGTATCCATGACGGTTATTTTAGGTTATCCCCGTCTGATATTGTTGGAAAAAATCATTAACGCTATTCCATTATTATGACACACCCAGTATTGAGCGTAATTAGATAACCATATATTAAAATAAGAATGGAGATGACGTATTTATATGGAGATAATGTATGTCTTCACTGCATCTGTGTATGTTTTGGCTGTCTCACTTGGTTGCTAAGTACTCTACACTTACTAGAGCCAATGTGGGAGGAAGCGAAATACCCAACCGCTGTAGTTTTGGATAATGAAACTAGAGCACCCAAGTTAAACACACAGACATGGGGAAGGCCTACAAACTCCATGCAGATGGGGGTTTCCATGGTCAGATTCAAGCCCAGAACTTAGAGCTGTAAGAAAAGCAGAAAAAGGCCCATGCCAATCCGGTCATCGGCAGCATCTTTTATGAGTGAGACTCTACTTAGTTTGGCAATGTAATTTTGAATCTTATCCCTCTTTAGATGGCTCACATTAGATGGATTACATTATGCCCTGCGCATATAAGCTAAAATTTCTCATCACAAACACAGTGTAAGAACATGCGTTGGCTACTGAAATTAGAAGGAAAGCAGTACGTTGGTTTCCAGCTTGTGAAATGGGCATGGTGGTTCTTGGCTTTACACAAAATGAGGAGACGGGTCACCAGGACACGAAATGAGGAGATCCAAAAATTAAAGCACCAATAGGAGACCAAGGGTGGGGTGAATGCTTGATCATGCCACACACCATGCCCATGGCGATATTCTGGTTTACCTTCTGGACTGCAATTGGACAGCAGGTGGTGGTAGCGGCTTTTGGCTTCCTATCAGGCAGCATATCCTAGCATGAATGCCAACTCTCCTGGATTTGCCAAGACAGACCCACATCTATGTGGTCTGTCTCGAGATTTCAGCATCACCTTTAATTGAGTTACTGAGCATGCACAGTAACTAAAAGAGTATTGCCAAGAGGATTGCTTCCATGAGTGGGTGATTCCCACATAATTAGGGGTGGGACTGCCCACAAAGTGGGTGTGAATTGAGAAGAACCATCGGAGAAGTGGGCATAATTTAGGTGGACTGCCTAAGAGTAGGATGTTCTGTTTATGAGCAATAGACAGGGGTGACAGTATCCTGGGTTCCGGTATGGGTTTTGTGTGTGTTTGGCAATGTTTAAAAATGTATCATTGCCAGAATTTTGTTTGAAAATATATGGCTCAAATCATTTTGTCGCTGTGTCCCTATTGGAGAGATGTTATCATTTCCTATCCTTACAACCTTGTCACCAGCTCAGGATGAGTGGAAATCTTTTATAACCTTACTACAATAATTATAAAGCAGTAATAAAATCATTGATATTGTTGCAGAAAATCATAAAGATTTTTTTTAATGGCATGTGAATATAGCAAAGTGCACTATATAATCCCTTAGGCCCTGTAGTTGAATATCTAGAAAATGTCACAAACATTACACCTAGATGCTTTGATGTTTTGATCACAAACAGACTTCCTGTACCAAGCGCATCACGAACATATGAACAGAACTGCTGAACAGAGACTCTGGACAGTTGTATGGCCATGTGCAGATGGAAAACACCACATGCTGCTGTACAATGGTCGGAAAACAGCAGAGGCCAGCTCTGGAATGTTGTGGGAGTCTGGGGAAAACTCTGGGCTTCTCATTCCAAAGAACTGTCCATTGCAACCAGTCTGTCCCAACCTACTGCTATCTAATATGTGATTTGGCAATTAGCCATATACACCATTTTTATTTCAGATGTGGGAAGCCCTTAGTGACTTGAGAGGACCATTCTGGATCTCCAGCTGCCCCTTTGGTCTGATTCTCAACTCTGTCCTTTGTGCCCCCAACAGGCCATGTTTTGGGAATTTCTCTTGGCTAAAATAGCTGTCCAAAATACCAAGCCATTGACTGATTTAAAGCACCTGTGCAAGTTAAAGGAAAATCTGCAAACATGGCCTGTTGGGGGTACTTGATGACAGGGTTGAGAACCAACGGTCTAGAGGTCCAAAAGGTTTCCCCCACTGAAAGAAAGGAGAAAAGTCTGTATTGTCTATAGCGCCAGTGCATCTTACAAACACAGATATAACAACACTTCCCTTTGTACATTTATTACACCAAATGGGAGCAAGGAAAGATTTTTCTGAAAGAACTCCTCTCCTGAATCAAAGTAGCAATTCTGGTCTCTGACATCCTAGCCTCTGGTAGACCTAATTGCTTTCTGCTGAGAGCCTCCTGATCCTTCCAGGGTGTGTGGGTTTTTTTTTTCTTAACATGGTATATTTGTGTGTCCGACTGGGCCCGGGGAATGGTGGAAGGGAAGAAGGGAGGCTTCACCTGGCTGTTCAGGAGCTTTCTGACGAACCTGTGAGTAGTAGTAGTTGTGGCCTGTCAGTGTAGTGGCGGAGAGGAGAGATAAGGGGAGGGGGTGTACTGAGTGTATGGGAGGCTTGGAGCTTTCCCTGCAATACTCTTCTCAAAGGCTGAGGTCCAGCATGGAAGGACCGGGGCTCTGCTGGCTGGGGACATTGATGCTCCTGGCTCCCCTCTTGCACCCCATGTCACCACCATACCTGACTCCCCCCTCCCCCCATGTCACCACCATACCTGACTCCCCCCATGTTACCACCATACCTGCACCCCCCTCTCCCCCCCGTGTCACCAACATACCTGCACCCCCCCTCTCCCCCCCCCTGTGTCACCACCATACCTGCACCCCCCTCTTCCCCCCTGTGTCACCACCATACCTGCACCCCCCTCTCCCCCCCTGTGTCACCACCATACCTGCACCCCCCTCTCCCCCCCTGTGTCACCACCATACCTGCTTCCCCCCCCTCCCCCCGTGTCGCCACCATACCTGCTTCCCCCCCCTCCCCCCGTGTCACCACCATACCTGCTTCCCCCCCCTCCCCCCGTGTCACCACCATACCTGCTTCCCCCCCTCCCCCCGTGTCACCACCATACCTGCTTCCCCCCCTCCCCCCGTGTCACCACCATACCTGCTTCCCCCCCTCCCCCCGTGTCACCACCATACCTGCTTCCCCCCCTCCCCCCGTGTCACCACCATACCTGCTTCCCCCCCTCCCCCCGTGTCACCACCATACCTGCTTCCCCCCCTCCCCCATGTCATCACCATACCTGTTCCTCCCCATGTCACCACCATACCTTCACCCCCTCCCCCATGTCAACACCATGACTGCATCCCCCTCCCACCATGCCTGCACCCCCTCCAGCCTAGTCACCATCATGCCTGCACCCCCAAATCACCACCCTGTCTCCCACCCTTCCCCAAGTCAGCCTGTAACACCCCAAGTCACCATGCCTCCACCCACACACCTCTCTCCCCTTGTCACCACTCTTGAGGAGATGTAGCTAGACTGTAACCAGCACTCCGCTGGGGACACCTGATGTAAGAGGTACTGTACTGGGGACACATGATGTAAGGAGGCACTCTGCTGGGAATGCCTGATGTAAGTATGAACTCTGCTGGGGGCACCTTATGTAAGGACAGACTCTGCTGGGGGAACCTGATGGCATCTGTTGACAGGCGACGTAGCAGGTGACACGCTCAGTGGTCCCACTGATTCTGCATTATGGTGAGTTGAATGATTTCATTTTATATTACAATGTAATAATAGAAATAATGCGCTTCAATCATCCTGACACCATAACAACCATGGTGCCGGGATGGTTGAAGCGCCAACACCAGGTGTTTGGATTATCTTTATCTGCTGATGGTTAAACTCTGGAATACACATTGCTATTGTAGTGTAGGATCTGGGTCTGCTGTCCCTCCATCCCTCTCCCTCTACCCCCCTTTCCCTCTGCATCCCTCCTTCATCTCAGACTCTAACCACGCCCATGTACGCCACGCTCACTATTTCAAGTAAACCGCGCCGCATTTTTCCTTTTTCCTATGCCATGCCTACTAACGCATGCCCTGCCCCCTAATTGTAGGCTGACTCCGCCTACAGCCAAAAAAGTGCCCCGAAAATTTTTTTTCCAATGTTGGCAACTATCAGAGCCCTGATTCGACCCAGAGCTGTGCACATCTGCAGCTCTTCTCTTCCCTCACTTCCTGGTTTTGCTGGGGCACTGGGAGCTATTGGCTCCCAGTACTGTCCATCAAAGCCAGGGGCTCGGGAGTGAGCACGGACCGGAGAGGAGGGGCCAGGAGTGCTGGCAGGGGACCCCGAGAAGAGGAAGTTCATGGCCGCTTTGTGTAATTCAGTTAGTATAGACGTGTGTGTTTGTAGATCTATCTTCTCTATCTTCTCTATCTTCTCTATCTTCTCTATCTTCTCTATCTTCTCTATCTTCCTGATCATTATGATGTGCGAAACTGCATGTAAAGTTTTGTGCAAATGGGGGTAAAAAAAAAATCTTATTCTGATATCTTCTTTCCAGGCCATGCGTTTTTTTTATTCATGCAGAATTTAGTGAATTGGGAAAATACTACATTAAGGCCTCCTAGATGGACCAGATGATCATAAAATGTACATATTTACTTGATTGCCAACTCCAAGTGGCCATAGTGCATTGTTTTCACTTTAATGAATGGTAAACCCTTTTAATAACATTTGTCTTTACCCCCATTCGCACAGAACATGCAGTTTCACAGGGTGAAGAGCTTTTTTTTTTTTTTTTTTTATTATACACCCCATAGACACCATCCACATTCCTGCCAGCCAGTGCCTCACAATATTTAGTGCTCATTGGTCCTCCCCGATGTACTGTAATAGCCAGGATATTTAACAAGGCTGTTCATGTTTCTGCAAAGGCTTTCTGGAAATGGCATTGCACCACACCCTTCTGCTCTGATTTAATGGCATCTAATGTTCTATTGTACATATGGGTAGTAGTCTTCTTATATAACACGGTAAGAGAGCGGCCTCTGAAGTGACCTAGTTTGAGTTCCTCCGTAAGACTGAGATTGTAAACAGTTTATTGAGGGGCATGTAGGCATGTAGGGAATTGTCCGCAGTCCTCTCTTGCATGATAAAATCTTCTGAAAGCCTCTGTATGTTCAACCTTCTCCAAACAGTTTATCAACATGTCATGCAAATCTCACCCACTGGTGTAATGAACACAATGCACGTTGCCAGGATCCCGGTTCAGTGATCCCACTAATCCTCGCCATGAAGAATTCATTCCGACGCAGAGCAATTCTAGATTTAAACAAGCCCAGACAGGCTTGCTGTACTGGATAATGTGGAATCTTCCCTGTCAATAAGTGCACTTAAATTGGATGCCAACAAAGGGTCAGTCTCCCTAAGGGAAATATTTTAGGTAAAAAGGACCTTTAGGCAATGAAGGTTATGATCTTCTGGCAAGATCCTTAAAATACCAAGTTACATAGTTGGGTTGAAAATAGACACAAGTCCATCTAGTTCAACCAAAAAAAAAAAATACAATCCTATACCCACAGTTAATAAAGACGAAGACGAAAAACCCCAGCAAAGCATTATCCAATTTGCTACAGCAGGGGGAAAAAAATCCTTCCTGATCCCCCCGAGAGGCAATTGGATTTTCCCTGGATCAACTTTACCTATAAATGTTAGTATCCAATTATATTCTGTACATTTAGGAAAGAATCCAGGCCTTTCTTAAAGCAATCTACTGAGCTGGTCAGAACCACCTCTGGAGGGAGTCTATTTCAGATTTTCACAGCTCTTACTATGAAGAAACCTTTCCATATTTGGAGATTAAAATCTTTTTTCCTCCTAGATGTAAAGAGTGCCCCCTTGTCCTCTGATGACCTTAAAGTGAATAACAACACCAAGTTCACTATATGGACCCCTTATGTATTTGTACATGTTGATCATATCCCCCCCCCCCCTTAATCTCCTTTTCTCAGGATAGCATAGCTGAGCTCCTCCATGCCTCTTATTAGTTTGGTTGCCCTTCTCTGCACTTTCTCCAGTTCCTCAATATCCTTTTTTAAAAACTGGTGCCCAAAAGAGAACTGCATATTCCAGATGAGGTCTTACTAATTTGTAGAGGGGCAAATCTTTCTCTTTCAATACAAAGGACTTTGCTCGCTTTGGAAACCACAGCTTTGCATTGCATGATATTATGGAGCTTATGATCTACCAAAGCCCCCAGATCCTTCTCCACTATGGATTCCCCCAGTTGTACTTCCCCTAGTATGTATGATGCATATTCTTAGCCCCCAAGTGCTTAACTTTACATCATACCTCCAGGATCTCTAAAGAGTAAAATGTAGCAAACCAACCAGTCTCTTTTTTTTTTTTTTTTTTCACTGGAGATTAACTATCACCCCACGGAGTCCCCTAGAGAAGAGAAAACAAAACCAAGCCCAACTAGTTTCGTGCAATTTCCCTTTAGGTGTCAACCCTATCCTTTCCAGAAACCAAAGTGGTAGTAAACTCCTAGTTTTTTATTTTCAACTACAGGTAAGCTTATAATAAAACTTACCTGTAGGTAAAATTAATATCTCCTAAACATGTGCTGTTTTGGAGATATTCTAGCAATCAGCAGCCAGTGACGTCACGGCGCATGCATACCTGTGCTGTTCCTTCAGAGCTGTGTGCCGCGGCAGAGAGCCCCTCGCGCATGTGTCATCGCGTCTCGGTCAGTCAGGCTGCTGGAGTTCGTGAAACCTGGAAGAAAGACTGGGTGAAGATGGAGGCCTTTGGAGCAATGGGAGCGTGCCGCTGGAGGGCTTCGTTTTAACATAGTAACATAGTCTGGTTGAAAAAAGTCCATTTAGGCCTCTTTCACACGGGGCAGATCAGTCATGATCCGCCCCGTGAACATCCGCTGGCTCAGCGGGGATCGCTCCGCCGATCCCCGCTGAGCAGGAAGATGACAGGTGCATCGCTGCACACTGTGCAGCGACGGACCTGTCAGAGCGCCGCTCTCCCCTATGGGGGGATCGGATGATGACGGACCGTAGTGTCCGTCGTCATCCGATCCGATCCGAAAACGGAGGAAAAAGTAGGTTTTTCCTCCGTTACACTTTTCGGATCGGAGCGGGGCGGATGTCAGCGGACATGTCACCGCTGACATCCGCCGCTCCATAGGGATACATGTATGTCCGTTTTTCATCCGAAAACGGATGGATGAAAAACGGACATACGGATGCCTCGTGTGAAAGAGGCCTAAGTTCAACCAATAAAATGAAGGTAAGTCTTTCATAATGTGTGCGATGCATACTAGAATTTTTTTTTTTTTTTTATATATATATTTTTTTTTTTTCAGAGTTTACTACCGCTGTAACCAGTTCCCTATAGCAAAATGACGGCCAGGTGGTGGTTTAATTGTTCTGACTGGACATTATATGACGTCCTTCAGAATAAGCCGCTTGTGTGAGCCCCTGGCGGCGGGCAGTGCGGCGATCTGTGGTTCGGTGTGTCGCTCGGACACACCGCATCTCCGATCACAGTAAAGAGCCTATGGCGTAGGCTCTTTACCATGTGATCAGCTGTGTCCAATCATAGCTGATCAGTATAAATGGGAAGTGCCGGTTATTAGCATTCCTCTACTCATGCCGACATAGTGAAGAGAGCCGATAAGCAGCTTTCCTCTTAGGGGATCTGCACTGATGGTTCATGACATGATTATCAGTGCAGCCCCATCAGCAATGCTTGGTGATGCCAATCGGTGCCCATAAAGGCTGCCTATCAGTGCCCATCAGAGCTGCATATCAATGCAGCCTCATCAGCGTACATCCATGAAGGAGAAAAATTACTTATTTACAAATTTTTCAGAAACAAAAACTCTTATTTCTTTTCCCCCAAAATGTTCAGTCTTTTTGCTAAAAAAAAAAAATAAAAAAAAAAAAAAAAATCAGTGGTGATTAAATGCCACCAAAAGAAAGCTTTCTGTCTCAAAGAAAACTTTTGTTTGGGTGCAGCAATGCATGACTGCGCAATTATCCTAAGTCTGAGCGCTGAATATTGGGCTGTCAGGAAGGGGGTGAAAGTACCCGGTATTGGTGAGTTTTTAAGTGGTAAAAGTGATTGTAAAGTCTTTATTTTTTATTTTTTTATATTTTATAAATATATATATTTTTTTTAATGCCAAACTTGCTATACTTACCTGCTCTGTGTAAATAGTTTTACACAGCGCGGCCTTGATTGGGTTCCATGTGATCTTAAAGTGGTTGTAAACCCTGTTACACCACTTTTACCTACAGGCAAGCCTATAATAAGGCCTATAATAAGGCTTACCTGTAGGTACCGTGACCATCTCCTAAACTTGCACCGTTTAGAAGATATTCACTGTATCCGCTTGTGCCCAATGTCATTGGCACCTGCTCACTGAAGAAACATCTTGCTCGTGCCGTTTCTTCAGGAGCTGTGTCGTGACCGGCGGCTCCCGCGTGAATGCGTAGGAGTGACGTCATTTGGCTCCAGTCATTCACAGCGCCGGAGCCCGCAAACCCGGAAATAACTCCGGGGACATGTCACCGGTCACAGCGGTGTACGGGGACCACTGCAATAGCTTTGATCTAAGGTAAGTATTTCATAATGAGCTAGTATGCTACCCCCGCAGATTCATTGTCCTTTGGTATATGTGTGTAGGATGAATGTCTGTGGTAGCTACCTGTGTCTTCAGACAACACTGTCTAATTTGAATTAAATGTGGTGGCGGTCATACTTTTTATTGCTACCAGTGATTATGTGGAATTGTTCAATAAAGACTGACTTATTTTTGATAATGCTGGTTGTTTCTCGTTGAAGAAATTCTTTGGATCCCTTTCCTTTTTCCTAATATTGTGCTTTTGAATTCAGAGGAACGCACCTCACTTTCCACTCATTTTTGAGGTGACTGTTGTTTCCTTGGTTGAGGAATTGTAATTTATACAGTGGAACCTTGGTTGACGAGTAATGCGGATAACAAGCTTTTTGAAAGACGAGCAATTTTTTATTTATTTTTTTAAAAATTCTGACTCAGTTTGCGAGTGTGGGGGGTGCGCCAGGGACACTTGGAATGGTTCGGAGCTGTTCGGAAATACTCGGAATGACTCAGAAATACTCCGTTCCTGAGAGTTTCCGAGTTCAGCCGAGCTGTCCCCGAGTATTTCTGAGGCTCTATGGCGCCCCCCACCTCTGGCCACATGCGGTATTGCATGTAATAGAAGTCAATGCGGGACAAATTCTCTTCGTTTCTATTGACTTCTATGGGGAAACTCGCTTTGATATGCGAGTGCTTTGGATTACAAGCATTCTCCTGGAACGGATTATGCTCGTAATCCAAGGTTCCACTGTAATTCCTTTCCTCCCAAAGCAACCTTCTATATAGGTGTAGCCTCAGTGACTATTTGTAGCCTTGTTATTTATGAGGTCCGTGTCAGCATACCCCCCCAACCAGCATCAGTTAGTGTAAGATTGCCCGCCACACTATCAGCCCCACTATAAGTTGCTGATTGAAGCCATTACTAGTATGAAATAAATAACAATTTTAATATCTATCCCATAGTTTGTAGACACTATAACATTCACGCAAACCAAATAATATAAACTTATTGTGATATGTAGCAAAATATTTTGGCATAAATTCATGAAGTTTGATTTTTTTTTTTTTTTTGGTGTTAAAGCAGAAAGTAAAAAATATATATATATATTTTTTTTTCTAAATGTTTTTGGATTTTTCATTTATTTTGCAAAAATAAAAAACGCAGAGGTGATCAAATACCACCAAAAGAAAGCTCTATTTGTGTAAAAAAAATAAATAAAAAATTATATAAATTTCATTTGTGTACAGTGTTGCAATTGTCAGGTAAAGTAGCGCTGTGCAGAATAGCAAAAAATGGCCTGGTCATAAAGGGGGTAAAACCTTCCAGAGGGCATGTGGTTTTAAAGATTTTGTTTTTCCCAAGTCCCATAGATGGAGATATGTGGTGTTGGCAGCACTTAACCCACCAAGACTCATTTCAAAATCTTCCCTTAAGAGGAGCCTTGTAAATTTAATATACCAGAATTGGCTTCCATTTTCCCCATCTCATACTTATTACTTTTATTTCTAGCTGTTATTTATGTGCTGCAAAGAATCAAAGGCATTCCTTACTACTTGGTGACCTTGTAATCTTCTGATGGTGCACAGCGCCACACAATGGACCGGCAAGGACATGGCAATGGGTGTAGCCATCTTAGTATGGCAGTATCTAAAGCTAGTCTTGCCCCATGCAATTTGATAGCACACTGTCTTTTTATAACTTATGCCGCGTACACACGACCGGTTTTGCTGTCGGAATAAACTGGCGGTTTTTCTGACGGAATTTCGCTCAGGCTGTCTTGCATACACACGATCACAACAAATTCCGACCGTCCAGAACGAGGTGATGTACAACACGTACGATGGGACTAGAAAAGTTCAATAGCCAATAGCTTCCGTCTCGTACTTCAGAGCATGCGTGGTTTTTGGTACGTCGCAACATCATACAGATGAGCGGGTTTCCCGATGGTAATTAGTTCTGGCAGAAAAATTTAGAACATGTTCACTATCTAAGTCCGTCAGAATTTTTGATGGGGGAAAAAGGCCGATGGGGCATACACATGATCGGAATATGCGATGAAAAGCTCCCATCGGACTTTCTGTCGGAAATTCCGCTCGTGTGTACGCGGCATAACAGCCATGTAGTCCTAGGGTACTAGTACTGACTGGATACAAGCTGAATGAAAGATGCCACATGACATAATCACTGGTAGATCCAAGGAAGCGTGACCAGAAATTGTGCAATCAGACTGTCAGCTTTACACAATTGCACATGTAAAGTCGGTGTGGCAAGTGCCAGGAAACTGTTGTACCAAAAAAAAACAAAAAAAAAACAAAAAACACTGGGACAGCCTTTCAACACCTCTTCCTTTTTTTGTTTAGCCTTAGAGCGGTGGTCTCCAAACTGGGGTCAGATGTGGCCCTTTGCTTGAGTCTATCCAGCCCTTGGGGCACTATTCCATCCACAACTGATACCAATGATGGGTCACTATACCTCCCAATATACCTCCCACTGATACTAGTGGTGGGGCACCATTCCTCTCATAGACCCCAATGATAAGGTGCTTTTCCTCTCACTGATGCCAACAATGGGGCACTATTACTCCCACTAAAACCAATGATAAGGCACTGTATAATCCTAATAACACAAGCATTTTCTACTTCCAGTGGCCAGTCTAACCCCCCCCCCCCCCCAAAGTCTGAAGGATGATAAACTGGCCCTTTGTTTAGAAGGCTTAGAGACCCCTGCCTTAGCAGAACCCTTGAAATAATTTTTAGGTCTTGGTGAAACCCTGCTAGATCAACTCATTGGAAGTCTATGGGAAAAGCACCCCTTACATTGATGGCCAGTCAAAATAATGCCCCTTCTGGTGGTCAGAGGGCCACCCGAAGAGGTAGCTAAAAAGATCTCCGGTGTCCTGCAGCTGGCACTGGCCATTAAACTTTGAAGGCACCATGAGATGGGAGGTCAATCTGCCACAGCTCATAGCACTAGCAACCTCTCGAGGAACCCTGGTTGAGAATGGCTGGACTGGAAGAACAGAAACATCTGTTACAGTAACCAATCACTTTTTTACTAAAAATACTTTGGTCAATTGCACCGGGTTGCTTCAACTATGGGTTGCTTCTTGCACTGTTTATTAGAGAACACCATTTGACAGATGAAGACTCATGTCAGTAAACAGCCTGATAATATAGAATGTTTTTTTCTTATTTTTCAGATCAAGACGATTCTTTTATGTACCAAAGGGAGATCGAACTTCCCTTTCCAATAGCGCAAAGAGAAGGTAAGGCCCACCCAGGGAACCCTTTAACTTAACCACCAAAAAATAAAAAAGTGTATATACTGTATCTTTTAAGTTGTAAACACTGGGTTAGGTATTTTTTTTTTTTTTATACTGGCGACCTACAGAAGTATATCATGGATGCGTCCACTGCTGGATGGAATTTCACTGTGTGTGCAATGGCTAGTGGTGTCTGCATTATACAGGAGTGATAATATGCACATGAGCACATTTTTGTTATTGCTGCGTACCCACATGTAGGTATCCTTTGCTTCAAGAACAGATGCATGCTGCCCTTTACTTAAAAAGGAACTTCACCCCCCCTCCGCCTCTTCCAAGTTATTGCAGCTGGCCCCCTGATGTGCATATTGTCATAAGGCGGGCTGAAAGAAATAGGCAGTGAGCCCTCTGGTGACAGGCCGAGGTACATGCACCTTAGCGGACCCTTTTGGGATGTGTTATGTGAGTTTCCCAGGAGGCTGCTGGCAACTATTCTCGCCTAGGCTAGAATCCATGAAGCAACCCAAAAAAGACTAAAAAAAAGCGCCTAATTGTCAGAGGAACAGGGAGGCATGATATGATCGAAAATGAGTCGGGAGGGTGAATGACTGTTCAAGGAAATTATGGGAAAGGAACAGATTCTATTTAAAATGAACTCAAAGGCCATATGTCAGTTTCAATGAAAAAATTTGGTAGAACTCTTAACTTTTTTTAATTTGTTCTCTAACGAAGCATAGCTGCAATATAGGAGCTGCTATTGTGGACTTAATATTTGAAAATAAATATGCCCTTATCCTTCACTAAATGGCCCAGGACAAGCATGCAGCCAGGGAAGTGTCAGGACGCCTGACTTTTGGGTCACCATGAAGTGGATGTAGGATAAGGTTGACCACTCTGGACCTTCAGATACAAGTCAGCAATATCAGCTCCCTTGTTTCCTATTACTGTGGCCTGTTTGTGGGTGGTACCGGGCTCTGTGGTTGTGTGCTTTAGTCTTACAGAGCTCATCAGGCAAGATTATTGTTGCATGTTGCCATACGTCAGTTGCTATTGTTAGTTAATGCCCAAGCACACACACGAGGCGTTCCTGTTTACCATCCAGGTGAGGCCACATCCAACACAAATACAGGGCACATACAGGGTTATCCCAAGGGCCTTTTAGGAAAATGCACACATGTTTATCCCATATAGCAAACATCAATGATGCGTAAAGGGCCACTAACCCATATCCATAAATCGGCAATCCATTTTCATTCTTTTTATTGTCGAACGGTAAAGTCTGATTTCTATCAGTATTTTGCACATGGTGGTAAACCTTTCCACTGCCCTGAACTTATCTTGCTCAAGTAGAATTCTCAACATTCTGACTTCAAATTAAAGATGCCCACATAGGATGCAATGTTATTGTGCAATCTCTGCATTATCTCCGAGAGATCTGCTAAAACTAGCCATGCATCCATCCATTCTAAACAATGTTGATGAAGGATCTTTCCTGAAGGTTATTATATAGCTCAGGGGTCTCCCAACTTTCTAAGTAAAGGGCCAGTTTACTGTCCTCCCAGCTCTTGGGAGGCTTGACATTGGCCAGTGTTAGTAGAAAATGTCCCAGCATAAGTGCCCCATCAGTGGTTTTAATGGGAGGAATAGTGCCCCATCGTATCAACGATGGGGCACTATTTGTTGATGACCCCAATGAGGAGGACCCATTACCCTACTGACACTATCAATGGGGCACTATTCTTCTAACTGATCAGTGTCAGTAGGTGAATGGGTCTCCATCATTGGGGTCAGTTGGTGGAATAGTGCCACAAGGACCAAATAAAGGTACGCAAAGGGCCACAGTTTGGAAACCACTGGTATAGCTTATAGCTTATAGCTAGCATACGCAGCTGTCAAAATACCCGACCTGTCACTACATATGATAGGATGTTAGTCTGTTAAGGGCATTCCAGCCTGCATGCTCAGATTAGGATCTGGTGTAGCTTTTTTTTATTTTGTGGGGGGGACCCCATGCTAGTTTTTTTGTTCTGGTATAAACTTGGGGGGGGGGGGGCACGCCATTTCTCTTTTCTTTTCTTTTTTTTTTTTTTTTCTTTTTTTGTTTGGAGTTGCACTTAACATTCATACAGACCAGAAGGACCTCGTAAAAATTATGAAGGGTGAACCCCAATTTTTTTTTTTTTTTAAATTATCCCTGGACACTGATTACATGGCCAGTGATTTCCAGTGCTTGGACCAAACCATAGCTCATTCCTAGTCACCAGATTTGGTGCATGGACCAAGAGAAAATGACCTGTCAATAACATATGCCCCAACCTGTAGAGATCCAAACGCAATATTCCCAACGCACACTTTCCTCAAAATGGCTGTTCAGTAATGCTGTGTGCTGTAATGATCACAGGCTGGAAACAGTAGGCCAGTGGCTCTCAACCTGGGGGTCGGGACCCCCTCGGGGGTCAAATGACAATTTGCCAGGGGTCACCAAATCCTGGTCTGTTCCTGAAGCCCACGCTGCTCTCCCAGCCTTTTCACGGCTGCCCAGAAGGGCTGTCCCTGGAGCCTGTGGCCGCTCAGCCCCTTCGTAGCCGCCCATTCAGTTCACAGCATGGCTGGGGGGGGCAGAGACTAAAGGTAAGCTGAGTGGTGAGGAATAAGGTGGGTGGGGCTAGAGGAGACCCTATCTCCTGATTTCGTCATGGGTGTCACTGCTGCGAGACACCACAAAGTCGGAGACACAGTGAGTAACACTACCTGTGATTATAGTTGCCATTAAAAGTCACCACTACAGTTCTCAGATCAGCAGATGACCTTGATCAGGAGCACCTAAGTTGGCTGGTCAGAACCCCCACCAGCAATGCCACTCATCCCATTCCCCCCCACCAAGGAGTAAGAGAAGGAATAAAAATAGAGAATACATAGAAGGGAGAGGAAAAGAGGGGGAGGAAAAAAGAAAAAGGGAGAGAAAGAATAAGAGAAAGAATAAGAAAGACAACTAGAGAGAGGGATGGGGGGGTGGCAAGAAATTGGGATAGAGAGAGATAAAAGGGAAAGAAAGGAGAACAAAGAGAAAGAGTGGTACATCCTAAAATGTACCATAAGGGGTTTTAATACTGTACGAGTGGAAGGGACTCAGGGAGCGCTAAATGTCCGTGGGTTAGGGGTGCAAATTACTTGTTTTGCCTTGGGTGCTGACAACCCACGCTACGAAAATAACTTTACTGTTATGGGTCCCCACAACTTGGGAAATTTTATCAAGGGGTCACGGCACTAGAGTGGTTGAGAACCACTGCCGTAGGCAATCATAGTGAATAAATGTCATCAGCACACCAAGTATTCCTCAAAAGGGTCCAAAGCTTAATTCACATGGTATCCATAGGGCAAAGTTTTGGAACCACGCAGGGCCCCTTCATCAGGCAGGTGACACTTCCTTGACTGATGACGGGGCCCTGCGTGGCTCCAAACATTGCCCTATGTAAAAGGAAATAAACTGCGCTATTAATGAACAATAAACTAAGTTGCGACTAAACAATGTTATACGACACTAAACAGAAATAAAAAAACAAAGTTGCGCTGAATGGCGGTAATCGTGGGACAATTAAATGTGCTCACAATAATAAGTGTCAATAGGCCACACTGGGTAAACCTGAAAATCAGCAGATCTATTACATGAAAAAACAGGATTGGGTAAGTGACTCCACTGGATAATCATACTCTAAATACTGCATAATAGATCAAAATACTGTGATAAATAATGAAAAGAGAAAATATGAGCGTGATGAACTAATGAAAATAATAAAAAATGAAAAAATGAAAAATGAACTATGTAAAGAATCGAGTGACTAAGTGAAAAAAGTCCATAGAGAAATTAAAAAGATTTATAGACAATAACATAATTAGTCCATAAAATGCTGGTGATTCTTCAATAGTGATGTGCTGTAGGATTCCACAAATAAAGTGACAAGTGAAAATTGCCTCCACCACAGAAAATACTGCAGCTTACCAGAACTCGGTGGTCCCTTATTACAGGGGACCACACAGAGCAGATGGCTGTAACCCCAGCCCGGGATCTCACTGGCATACACTGGGCGCTTCAACCTCAATAGAAACGGTCCACAGAAGGATCAATTCGGATGGGTAGTATGTTCACCATAAAACATCAAAGGCTTCACATAGCATAAAATCCTTTACATTTATTGTTTAGTAAGACAAATAAAAACTTACAAGAAAGCAGACAATTTTGGGCTTAATGGATATAAAAACGAGCCGGCTGGCTTCAAAACAGCCAGTAGCTTCCGGGACTGGATGTGTAGCGGTGACATCAGAGGGTAGCTCCTCCTCCCTACGTCATTTCGTCACTAGCGGACGTGGTCACGGGTGCCCTATGTGAATTAAGCTTTAGACCCTTTTGAGAAAACCTTGGTGTGCTGATGACATTTCTTCACTCCAACCTGTACAGAGACCCCTGGAGAACGTGGGGAAAAATATTCATCCTTCCTGGGCCTCATTTCCACATGATGATGGACAAGGGTCATCAGCACAGGGTATAAATATGCTTGCTCAGTTAATGCAATCCATTTAGGTTTATGCCACAATTTCTGCACAGAGCCACATATTGACACTTTGGGCCCAATTTGAACATTTTCACTTATGCCGCGTACACACGAGCGGACTTTACGGCGGACTTTGCCCGGCGGACTTTTCGACGTACTTTCCGACGGACTTTCTGAATGAACGGACTTGCCTACACACAATCCACCAAAGTCCGTCGAATTCGTACGTGATGACGTACGACCGGACTAAAACAAGGAAGTTCATAGCCAGTAGCCAATAGCTGCCCTAGCGTGGCTTTTTTGTCCGTCGAACTAGCATACAGACGGCGGACTTTTCGACCGGACTCGATTTCAACGGATAAATTTGAAACAAGTTTCAAATCTAAGTCCGTCCAACTTTTGAGAAAACAAAGTCCGCTGGAGCCCACACACATCGAATTGTCCGACGAAATCCAGTCCGCCGGGCAAAGTCTGCCGTAAAGTCCGCTTGTGTGTACGCGGCATTAGGGGTGTACTCACTTTTGTTGCCAGCGGTTTAGACATTAATGGTTGTGTGTTGTGTTATTTTGAGGGGACAGCAAATTTACACTGTTATACAAGCTGTACACTCACTACTTTACATTGTAGACAAGTGTCATTTCTTCAGTGTTGTCACATGAAAAGATAGAATAAAATATTTACAAAAATGTGAAGGGTGTACTCACTTTTGTTATATATGGTTGCTGTTAATATTAATGAGCATATCCCTTGTCTATTCTTGTAGTTGAACTTCCTCTCCTGATCCGGGGTGAACCAGTATTGTCACCACGTGGCAGAAGGCCCGGACCAACGTTAAACAACAACCTGAAAGATTTCCCTCCAGGGAAACCCAGTAGAGCCAATATCGGCAATATCTGCAGGAAGACCCGGCCAATAATTACATATGGTGATGGGAACCTTCCTGATACAGGGTTCTCTCACCTCAGCAGACAAGGGAACGCCATTAACAGTATGGAGGAGGGATACTCCAGGTGCTGCAGTCAGTCTGAGAAGCTGCGCTGTGCACTGAAAGCAGTAAGTCTCCATTCTGTTCATCCTTTCATATTCAGTAAACAGGCAGACATGACTAGTTTCTAGCACCAGTAACGTAGAATTTTATAGCACAAAGTTTTCAGCAGCAAAAATGTTATATGGATTCCTGTCAACCATATTTGGCACATGCAGTGCCTTGAAAAAAGTATGCATACCCCTTGAAAGTTTCCACATTTTGCCATGTTACAACCAAAAAGGTAAATGTTTTTTATATTGGGATTTTATGTGATAGACCAACACAAAGTGGCACATAATTTTGAAGTGGAAGGAAGATGATAAATGCTTCAACATTTTTTACAAATATGTGAAAAGTGTGGCGTGCATTTGTATTCAGCCTCCTTTACTCTGATACCCCTAACTAAAATCTAGTGGAATCAATTGCCTTCAGAAGTCACCTAATTAGTAACTAGAGTCCACCTGTGTGTAATGTAATCTCAGTATAAATACAGCTGTTCTCTGAAGCCCTCAGAGGTTTGTTAGAGAACCTTGGTGAACAAACAGCCTCATGAAGACCAAGGAACACACCAGACAGGTCAGGGATAAAGTTGTGGAGACTTTTAAAGCAGGGTTGGGTTATAAAAAAAAATATCCCAAGCTTTGAACATCTCAGAGCACTGTTCAATCCATCATCTGAAAATGGAAAGAGTATGACACAACTGCAAACCTACCAAGACATGGCCGTCCACCTAAACTGAGAGGCCGGGCAAGGAGAGCATTCATCAGAGACGAGGCTCATGGCAACTCTGGAGGAGCTGCAGAGATCCACAGTTCAGGTTGGAGAATCTGTCCACAGGACAACTATTAGTCGTGCACTCCACAGGTCTGGTCATTATGGAAGAGTGGCAAGAAGAAAGCCATTGCTGAAAGAAAGCCATAAAAAGTCCCATTTGCAGTTTGCGAGAAACCATGTGGGGACACAGCAAACATGTAGCAGAAGGTGCTCTGGTCAGATGAGACCAAAATTGAACATCTTGGCCTAAAAGCAAAATGCTATGTGTGGCAGAAAACTAACACTGTACATCACTCTGAACACACGATTCCCACTGTGAAACATGGTGGTGGCCGCATCATGTTGTGGCGGAGCCTTTCTTCACAAAGGACAGGGAAGCTGGTCAGAGTTTATGGGAAGATGGATGGAGCCAAATACAGAGCAATCTTAGAAGAAAACCGTATAGAGTCTGCAAAAGACTTGAGACTGGGGTGGAGGTTCACTTTCCAGCAGGACGACCCTAAACATACAGCCAGAGCTACAATGGAATGGATTAGATCAAAGCATGTTCATGTGTTAGAATGGCCCAGTCAAAGTCCAGACCTAAATTCAATTGAGAATCTGTGGTAAGACGTGAAAATTGCTGTTCAGACGCTCTCCATCCAATCTGACAGAGCTTGAGCTATTTTGCAAAGAATGGGCAAAAATGTCCCTCTCTAGATGTGCAAAGCTGGAAGAGATATCCCCAAATAAACTTGCAGCTGTGATTGCAGCGAAAGGCAGTTCTACAAAGTATTGACTCACACCATGCACACCACACTCAGTCATTTATAATTTTCCTTCCACTTCACAATTATGTGCTACTTTGTGTTGATCTATCACATAAAATCCCAATAAATTACATTTGTTTTTGGTTGTAACATGACAAAATGCGAAAATGTCAAGGGGTATGAATACTTTTTAAGGCACTGTAATAGCCTGGCCGACCTAATCATGTGACCTAAAGGGAAAACTTGCATTATGGGAGAATTTTATCTTGGTTTACCTATATGAAGGGTGACATGTTGAGGAAGGTGGTAGTGGCCAAACCAAATTGGTGAAATTGATATTTCTGCACACTTGTCCAGCAGTTACAGATATGAATACCAAGATCTCATTCAGGTAAACATATTACATACAATATTTCACCTTTGCCATCTGCAGCCAGCAGGTGGCAGTTCAGATGAGCAGCTGCTTTTTCAAGCTGTGCTATAAAATAACCTGAAGATCAGATTACAGAGACTACAGAATGAGTCCCATGAAGAAGGCACAATGCTCCTGGTCTCCAAGGAGAAACAGGACCATCTAACAGTCCCTACTCTTCTGTGAAGCTTTTTACAAGATTTTGGGGTCTGTCTTTGGAATTTTGTGCTCATTCAGTTAAAAGGGCATTTGTAAGGTTGGGTACTAATGCAACCTGGCTTTCATTCAGCATTTCAGTTTATCAAGTGTTCAGTAGGGTTGAGGTTAGGGCTCGGTAAGCCACTCAAGTTCCTCTACACCGGAGTAGTCAAACTCAGTTTCATCGCGGGCCACATTCGCAGTATGGTTGCCCTCAAAGGGCCAGTTGAATTCAGGGTTCAGGAGTGCATTAAGGTACAGAATGCAGAGTGCAGGGTTAATGGTACGCTATGTATGGAGTGCATGGTTCAGAAGTGTTATGTACAGAGTGCAGTTCCAGGGGTGCCCTATGCAGAGTTTAGGGGTGTGCTATGTACAGAGGGCAGGGTTCAGGAGTGCGTTAAGTTGCATACCGAGTACAGGGGTGTGCTGTAGTGTACAACCCCAATTACCCCCCCAGGTTCCTCACAGCTCTCCTATCTGGTCTGGCTCTAGTACTTCGCTGTGTAGGCGGTTCTGCCTCGCCTTGCAGGTACATCAATCCCTCGCACAGATTTTGGAGATTTGACCCCGCCATGAGTGCATGCCAGGAACTTTTAGTTCTGGGAGCTGCTGAGAGCAAAGCTGTCCCTTGTAAACAGTTCGGAATTACAAGTAACAGAGACAGTGAATGGAGAGTGAGAGCTGGCCAGAGGTGGCGGAATGGAATTCCGCAACGTTAAGGCTGCAAAACTGGGTATGAGGGTCCCATGACAAGACCTGGCAAGCCGGATTCGGCTCATGGGCCTTGTGTTTGACATATGTGCTGTACATGAAGCTCTTCAAGCCATGTGTTTATGGCGTTGGTTTTGTGCACCAGGGGAAGCAGCCATGTTGTAATAGAAAAGGGCATTCGCCAAACTTCCATCACACGGTTGGAGGCACACAGTTCTAAAATGTCTTTGCATGCTTTAACTGTACCCTTCACTGGAAAGATAAAGACAGGGGGTTATTTACGAAAGGCAAATCCACTTTGCACTACAAGTGCAAAGTGCACTTGAAATTGCACTGAAAGTGCATTTGGAAGTGCAGTCGCTGTAGATCCGAGGGGGACGTGTAAGGAAAATAAAAGACAGCATTTTAGCAGAGCTTCCCCTCATTTCAGATCTATCCCTCAAATTTACAGCGAGTGCACTTTGCACTTGTAGTGCAAAGTGGATTTGCCTTTCGTAAATAACCCTCATAATCTCAATAAGGCTATATACAGTCAGGTCCATAAATATTGGGACATCGACACAATTCTAATCTTTTTTGGCTCTATACACCACCACAATAGATTTGAAATGAAACAAACAAGATGTGCTTTAACTGCAGACTTTCAGCTTTAAGTGGGAGGCACATATACAAACTGTTGTAATTCCTACACCGTTCACCTGATTTGGATGTAAATACCCTCAAATTAAAGCCGAGGGTCTGCAGTTAAAGCACATCTTGTTTCATTTTAAATCCATTGTGGTGTATAGAGCCAAAACAATTAGAATTGTTTCGATGTCCCAATATTTATGGACCTGACTGTAGTTGTATGGTCAGCTGTCCATAAATGGCCATATATGGTAATATGTAAAATATTGATTTGTGTGAGAATGGATAGATAATGTGTTTATGAATTCTCAGAGTATGTACTAAAAACTTGATCAGCTATACTTTCCCTAAGTTGCGGTAATGTAATCATCTCCTCTATTCTAGTGGGAGAATGCCCTGGACGATTTCTGCACAGACGAATTTTCAATAAAGACCCGTCACTTCCACTGCTGTAAGAAGACTGGTGTAGAGAGGGAGACCTGCTTCACCGAGGAGGCCCCAAACCCCAACTACATCAGCTCTGCCCCCTTGCTGGAGATTGGCAGTGCAGACATCCCATCTGTGCCCATGCCACGAAGCCTGAAACCTTGCTCTCCTCGCTCACCCAGGTGCCTAAATAACCCAGAGAGCAAATACAAGATTTCAGACTTGGCCTTCCCACCCGGAGAACCCAAAGCCAGCAACATCCAGAACCTCTGCAAGCTGAGGAAATATCGCCCTCTGTATTCTGACACCGAACTGCCCAAAAGCAGCTTCGGGCACTACGTACGGCGGGCTAAAGCCATCAACGATATGGAGAATGCATTCAGAAAGTGCTGCAAGACTGAAGATGTGACCTGTGCACATAGTGGGGTCAGTGACACAACCACGTATAGTGGTTTTTCTTTTTTTCTTTTACAGGTACATACAGTATTATTCTATTTGGAGAAACGCTTGTAGAAAAATTTAATTACAAGGCAGTTGCGACGGGACCCCATACAATTAATTGGGTGGCATTTGGCCGTGGTACAGCCTGAGAATGCGACATGCTGTTAAATTGTGGCCGTAGCTTGTGTACACCCCTTTAGGTGGGAAGGTTACCTTTTGCTCTCTCCCTCCTCACAGGGCAGATTGATAGCAGCAGGAGCCATTGGCTTCTGTTGATCAATCTAAACCTTTGGCGATGGAGCGGGGTGCACGGCCGAGCCCTGCTCTCTGTGTCAATAGATGCAGACAGGGCGGTCCAAGAGCGAGCCTGTATGAGTGCCTCCATAGAAAACGGCTTTCTTAGGGGGCACTCGCCGAAGAGGAGGAGCCAGGAGTGCCGGCAGGGGACCCGAAAAGAGGAGGATCGGGGCCGCTCTGTCCGAAACAATTACACAGAGCAGGTAAGTGACTTCTTGTGTGTGTTTTTTTTTTTTTTTTTTTTTTTTTTTTTTTAATAATATTATTTAAAAAAAAAAAAAAAAGGTACAATCGCCTGATTTCCCTGCTCCCCCTGGCCACCAGTGTGAACGAGCCCTTAAAGACCTGATTAGCATGCATTTTTCATATAATCACCCACTGTGTGCTCCCAAGATGCCAGGCTATAAAGAGTGCATTGAGTGGAACAGCTCAACACCTAGAAAAGCTTAGCCTTATCTTCAGAATACGACAGGACACTAGAGGACACGCCATTTTGGATACCATCCAAATAGGCCTTTGGTTTGGGAATTTTGAGCAGTTGAACATCAGGTGCAATGCACATCCAGTTCTTGCCCGAAAGAGCCTAAGCCAAAAAGAAGCAGCACATTTTATATCTAAAAACATTGATACCTGGCGCTCTAGGGCTCTGATGAAAGCCTTAAACCACCACATGACATTCACCAGCTTGTCGGGACCATAGGTGTCCCATGATTATTACAAATATGGTGTACCTTTTGTGCCCTGTGTGTTTATATACTTTTTTTTTTTTTTTTTGTCATATAGTGGCAGAAGACTCTGTCCAAGTTTTGCGAAAAAGAGCTGGAAGTGAAGACCAAGCATTATGAATGTTGTAAGAACGACCAAGCCAGTATGTTCCGCTGTTTTGCCAGTGAGGCCCCATTCCCAGAATATGACAAAGAGGTGGAAAGCCTGAACCTCAGCAATATCACAGACAGCATCCTGGAGAAGATCTGCTCAGAGTGCAAGCTCCTCACTAAACAGTACGTACTGTTCAGTATATTATGTCCCTAAACCACCAGTAATGCCAACTCTTCCAGGGACAGTCCTAGTTCTCAGGATCTGTCCTTGGTAAATGGGTTTCCTAGAAATGTTCCAGACTATTATCTGAACGACACTGCAATATATCTGGTTTCAAATCTTTACACTTCTGTCCTTTTTTCATATTGTGTTGGTATGTACAGCAAATTGATGGAGCACTGGTGCACTGAAGTCAGAATTTAATTTCTCTGCCAACTAGGATATCCCCAAGGGTCCCTGTAGCTGTATATAGCAGTTGTTCCCAACATTTTTGAAACAAGAGCCCAGAAAATTCTTCCAAAACCCTCCATAACAGTAACCATATGGGAATGAAAAATATGTACTGAAATGCTGGATGGGGTTTGGTGTCACTGTGGGGAGATTGGGACTCTGCAGAAGACTTGGTGGCCCTGTAGGGGATGATGTTTCTGGAGGGGGCTGGAAGCAACCGGAGGGGGCTGGGGGGCACTGTTGGAGGTACTGTGGGCACTGTTAGATTGGAAGCACTGTGGGGATCTGGAGGCTTGACAGTAGGGTAAAGGGGCACTGTGGAGGTTGGGAGGCACCCTTGGGGCTGAGGGCTCCTAGGAAGCCTAGGGACACTGGAGGGGTTGAGGGACACTTTGAGCAATTATGGGAAGTTGGAGGCACTATGGGAGCTAGGAGACATTGTGGAAGGTTCGGGTATCTGCAGCAGGCTGGGGGCCTGAGAAGATGGAGGCCATGGGTGGTGGTTGAGAACCACTGGTTTAAAAAACATTAGAAGGATGAGAGCCCCACAAAGTCTGAGTAAGTCCAGCAGGATTTGTATTTCACAACACAAAATTGAAAAACCAACGTATTTCAAGGACTCAAATTTTCCCCTTCATTGAGGCTAAGACACAAAATTACATAAAATATTATAAGCTAAATATCATATCTTAGTCTATATTCCACAACAACGGTGTGTGTTTTAAAGACTATACACATGTTGCAAACATGGTAGTTGCAAATTCATTTCACTGCATTTCCTCTACCGTTAATGTTTTTTTTTGCACTACATGTATAATTTTCATTTTTTTTTTTTTTTTTTTTTTTTTAAGAATGCACAGTCCTGTTTTGTTTCCTAGCCCTGATGAAGTAGTTTTGAGCCGCCGAAAGGCGTTTGATTTTTGATTTTGTGTCCTAAAATAGAATTCCCACTGGACTTAAGCTTTGTTGTAATTTCAACCTAATGTTCTTTATTCATATCTTGTTGGTTTTTAAATCTTAAAGGATAATTTAACCTAAAAATTATATTTCAGCGTTTGGTAGCTTCTGAACAGTTAAAACAACCTGACAGTAATATATCTCACAAGCCGGGCCTCCTAACCCTTGTCTTGTATTGTAACTGTACGGTCTTAATTTGAAATAATATATTAAATGACCTGACCATTTATACACTGTTGCTTTTGTGACCAAAATGATTTACATCAGAAGGGATTTTTTTTTTTTTTTTACTATTTTCTGGCTCCAAAGCAGCTGGGTGGTAGCCAACGTGTTCTGGGCGCTCAAAGCTTCCCCTTCATTGGGGCGAAGATGCATAGCAACATACAATATTATGTTAAATGTCAAACAATATTGGTTTATATGACACGACAGCTCTTGGCAGTCACAAATATGGTTTATGCTGCCACCTTGTGGGGTAAACAACACGTTGCAGAGTTTGTTTGCTTTGCAGCTACTCAAAATCAATCTATTTGTAGCTATGTATAACCAAACTATGCACTTCATTATAAACCGTATACTGTGTATTTATTGCACAGATTTATTTACTTTTCTTTGCTTAGTCAATGAAGCTGTTTATTCCCCAGGGTCTAGTATGCTTTCACCATCCAGTCACAAAGAATTTTAATGTTTCTTTACATTTATGCTGATCAGCTTTGGTATGATAAAACGCACCAAATGCTCTGTGCTTTGGTGCCCATTGGCATTAGATGGCAGCTGAAAACTGACAAAGCAGGATATGATTTAATGTCAATGGGGCATAGAGGGTTGGGGGCTCATCCGGGATCTGACAGGTTGTATAAACATGTAGACTAAAAGGTGCATGTAATGCCGTGTACACACGACCAGACTTTTTTTTGCGACCGAACTTGTCCGCCGGAACGAATCCATCGGACAATCCGACCGTGTGTGGGCTTCATTGGACCTTCAGCAGGTTTTTTTCGGCCGAAAATCAGACGGACTTTAGATTTTAAAGCATGTTTCAAATCTTTCCGAGTCCGGTCGAAAAATTTGCTCGTCTGTATGCTAGTCCGACGGACGAAAACCAACGCTAGGGCAGCTATTGGCTACTGGCTATGAACTTCCTTATTTTAGTCCGGTCGTACGTCATCACGTTTGAATCCATCGGACTTTGGTGTGATCGTGTGTAGGCAAGTCTGTTCGTTAGAGTCCGTCGGAAAGACCGTCGGACCTTTGATGCCGAAAAGTCCGGCCTATCATACACCCTGGATTTTCCATAGGAATATATGGGAAATGTAAACCAGTAATAAAAATAGCTTTGCTAACAAATTTGGAAAGTCATGCCAAGTCTAGGACAACTACAGGGGCTCAGACCCTGCTCCAGTCCACCTAAAATAGAAACATTCGTTTGGGTTGGAAGTGTCCTACAACAAAGAAAATGGAAGTAAACCATAGCCAATCAGTAATACTCAATCACAGGTATAGATGCAGCAATCTGATTGGATACGGCACATTTTATGCAGTTTGTACTTTTCATTCTTACACATTATTTTGCCTTAATAAAATGGGCCCAACTATTTTTAACTGTCCTTGTTTTCCCTTATTCCAGGAAACTGTTGCCCCTTCTTGTGTCGGGTATTAAAAATTCCTGCTGTGTCCTTCCCCAGGACAAGAGACTGACATGTGCACAAGAGCAGGTGAGGATACAGCTGTGTATGGGGAAAATCGATCAATAACGTTTGGTCACTGTTGAATTATTATGAGTGCGCCCTCTGTGACCAAGAGCCATTGTGGTAGATTTACTAAAGGCAAATAGACGGTGCACTTGCAAATTGCGGTTGCTCCAGAGCTTAGTAAATAATCGGAAGCTCTGTTGATGTCCATCAAATCACGTGCAAGCAAAAAAGCTTGCTTTTTTTTTTTTTTTTTTTCTCCTTGCATGTGATTGGGTATTCTTCGTAGAGTGAAGCTTCACCTCATTTACTAGGCTTTGGAGCAACTGCACTTGCAAAGTGCACAGTCTATTTGCCTTTAGTAAACCAACCCCATTGTCTGAAGCTACAAGGTGCAAACCCCAGCCTTGTTTACTTGCTTCACATGTTTAAAGTGAGAGAAGCATTGTTCGTGGTACCTTATTTTAACATCTAGTTTTAGGATTTGTTCCCACCACATTTATGTGTATCTAGCAGGTACCTAGTGGGCGATTTAAACCCTACCAAGTGCCAGCAGATGTGAGGCCTAAAAGTGTGCACAGGGATGAATGGTGGGGCTTTGCAGGACAGCTTGCTGAACCATGTCTGCAGTATTTTGACCCCAGCTGTCACTTGGGCTCTATGGCTTCTCTCCTGCTCAGAGTGATCCCACTGCGGGAAGAATGCTTCCCACTAAACACACCAGACCCAACAAATTTTTGCTTTTTTCCAGCATTTTTTTTTGCTGCATTTTATTTTGCCTGCACTTGATACGCACCCAACAAACAACATAGCGTGCCTGTGTTGTAGAGGATTTGCAACATGTATGTCATACACAGGAAAATCCTGCCGCCTCCTGAATGTCTGACTAATGCCAGTTTATAATGGGGCTTGTAGGCAGGTGCGGTCTATTTTCTCCACTGTAGGTGGTGCTTGACTTCAGCGGCATTGCATTTGGAGAGGAAGTAAAGTAACATGGTTCCTCTATGGTTTCCTGGGTCTACTGTGAAGCTATCTGATTGGATATGGCTACCCCCATGCGACTCTGGCAGCCATCTTTGGTTAGGCAGAGCCTATTTAAGGCCCTGGCTCCCAGGCTTGCCGCACTTTTCGTGTGTGAGTAGTGGAAGGACAGGTCACCTGTCTGACAGGGACAGTGGTTAGTGGTAGGGAGAGGTTCCAGATGAGTAGGGAAGCGATAGGGACACTATATTCTTCCTGGAAACCTCCTCATTTGGGTAAGGACCGGCCAGCTTGTAGTCCGCTCTTCAAGTCAGACGCTGTTGCATACCTCCCAACTTTTTGAGATGGGAAAGAGGGACACTTATTAGCAAAAGTATGCAGGCATAGGACACAACCCCTGCCACGCCCCCTTAAAAGAGAATTGCACAAAAAAAATAATTAGTTAAGCCCACGAGTGCTTTAATTTACCACTACTATTCCTTTACATTGGCTTTTTAAATTTACAAATGCAACAATTTAGAAATTGGATGAAAGGTTTAGCACTGGGAAACACTTTTTAAAAGATAAAAAGTGCATTTTATATACAACTATATAGATCAGACCAAAATGAGGGACAGGGACTTTGTTCCAAATCAGAGACAGTTGGAAGCTATGCTGTCGGCACATCTGAGACCTGCTCTGCTACACATCGCTGTTTCCTTCTGTGAGTGTACCCGGTCAGGTGCCTTCCAGCTGGGCATGTTTGTTGCTGAACTTGAATACTTATTCAAGTTCTGTTCTTTGCAACTGGAGTCTTGAGTGTTTACTACTGTTGCACCACACTGCGGGTACAGGCTAATGCACCTTGACCACAAGCCAAGTGTTCCTGTGTCCCCATTGACTTTAATGGCTGAGTGTGACAGGAGGTGCCTGTCAGCTCGGCATGTTTTATTAAATTTGCAGCTGCCAGGACATGAAGCACAGTGGCCACTACATGTGAACAGCCTCTTCTGGCTGTTTATCCTTTGGATGGCCGGCAAGGAGACAGTAAAACCATGGCTCAGCTGCCTGTTTTTACTTCCTCTGGGCTGCCAACATAAAGGCATCTGTCTCCCAGCGCCTCTACACTGAGAACCGAGCAATCAATCACCGCGGATCGCTCGGTTCTGACAGTTCCCCGAGCAGAGAGCTGCTGACTGTCAGTCACAGCTCTCTGCTCTGCTCCCTCCTAGCTCCACTGGAGAGCTGGGCTGTAGAGGGGACGGCCGGCTCAGGCTCTCAGCGGCTTACGGGTGTTGGTCCAGGCCAGAGTTGCCAACATTGTCAAAAAATGTATATGGGCACTTTTTTTTTTTTTTTCTTTCCAGAGCCTTATTATAATTAGGAGGTGGGGCATTCATTTCTAGGTGGGCCATAGTGGGTGAAGAAAATGCGTCACGTGAAGCGGAAAATGGGCATGGTTTTAACGAAATATTGGGCAAGGTTTTTTTTTTTTTTCACAATAGAAAATATTGGGCAAGGTTAAAAGGGGTCGTGGCTCAATGGGGTGTAGTTCGAGTCTGAGATGAACGACGGACACAGTGAGAGAAATGGGGAGGGAAGGAGAGGGAGGAAAGAAAGGGATGGAGGGACAGCAGGCCCAGATCCTACACCTTAATAGCAATATGTGTATTCTAGAAAGTTTAACAATCAGCAGATAAAGATACTCCAAACACCTGGTGTTGGCGCTTCAATCATCACGGCACCATGGTTGTTATGGTGTCAGGATGATTGAAGCAATATTTCTATTATTACATTGTAATATAAAATTAAATTGTTCAACCCACCATAAGGCCGAATCAGTGGGAGCCCTGAGCGTGTCACTTGCCATGTCACTTGCCATGTCGCCTGCCATCAGGTGCCCCCAGCGGAGTCCTTCCTTGCATGTCCTTACATCTCCTTATGGTCTCTGTGCCTTTTACAGAAGACCAGCTCGTGGGGGCGGAAGGGAAGAACCAAGAGGCGGAGCCTGGGTTCCGACCCTTGTTTCCTCCTCACGATAGCTGGTCTTTTGCAAAATGGCAGCCAGCGGAGAAAATTCAGTGCTGGCCGTGGACCTCTGGCAGCGAATAGAAAAATAAATAAATAAATCGGGAAACCGCCGCTTTCCTGGGACATTTCCCAGGAAACGGTAAGACCGGGACAAAGGTCTAAATACCGGGAATGTCCCGGGAAATTCAGGACAGTTGGCAACTATGGTCCAGGCACCTAGCGGATCCTGGCATCCTTGTCAGGATAACGCGGTGCCTGGACCGGCTCTGTGTCAGCAGAGAGTGGATATCAACCCGCTCTCTGCTGAAAACGGGTCGCAGACATGCAAAACAAATTGCACTCCTGTTATCCATAAGAAAAGTACAGCCAAACGAGCCCAGGCTGGACTGCTACTTTAAGCAGAGAATCTAAGTCAGGCTGAAATGCATTAAGAGCTCCCTCTAGTGGATAATCTACAAATCTTCAGATTTGATGTAAAACATTTATGTATGAGCAAGCATCTGTGTGTTTTTATCAAATATTACTTTGTTAAACACTACTATGATCGCTTACTTTCCCCTTTAATTCTAATCTGTGCCTTATGGTTCCTCCTACAGAAAGAAACATTCATGAAAACTCTGTGCGGCCCCAAGAAGGACTCTTGGAAGGACAATCAGAACTGCTGCAGCATGGATGAGCTGGAGAGGGGGGAATGTTTCAATGTCTACCTGCAGAACATCACCATGGCCATCTCACACAGAACACAGAGCATAAAGGTGGAGTAGGACAATAGCTGCTCATCTGCAGCTGAAGATGTGCCCATGCGGATAGCAGTCCTGCAACCCAGACCCACATGGAGGAATCCAATCCATCAAATTCCATTGGTTGTCCCTGTGTAATATATCGTGAATCTCATTGATCCTGGGAAAGTTTTATGTACCATGGGGGAAGCGGGTCCATTCTTCAGAACCCTTACACAGAGGCCTGTACGTAGTCTGCTACTGCTTGTAGTACACCAAGTCACCATTGTATAGAATACATAACAATGGCGTTACTAGCCATTGCATTGGTATTATGTGGCTCCTAGACCCATCTCTTCTATAGATGGTGGTATCAATGGCATGGCTGGTGATGAGAGGGAGGGGAGGCTTATGCAAGATAGTGGAGTTAGACAATCAGTAGTGCCAGCCCTATAAATGCTTGTGCCCAATCAGATGCTCACTTGTATATCATATACAGCTTACTTTAGATTCCCTGAGTTTTTGCCTAGGCATGCAACCTACACCCAGTACAATTGCCCAGGGCATATATCCAGGGGCCATATACAAGTGCGTAGTCAATCTACCTAGAGGCCCAATGTTTCAGTTTAATTATCCAAAGGTCATATGTTTTTATCCATAGATCTAAACCACCATCCTAGACCTTCTTTCTTAGACTGACTAAGCATATACACAGTCCAAGACCCTATATCTCTGCTTAACAACCACAGGGGTCCTTAACCTTTACCTAAGGGGGTCCTACAGAGGCCCTAGGCATGTGCCTTATCAGCCTAATTGGCTCATAAATAGTGTTGGAGGGGTCTGTTAATGGGTTTTTTATTTTTTATTTTTTTTATATATAAACTTTCCAATGATGCCTTTAGCTTTGGTGGCACTCCATAATCCTTTACAAGACTGCTGGTCCATGGCAGCACATATAGTCCTACCACTAGACTTTTTATTAGCTGTTGGAGTTATAGGTGGGTGTTCATAAAATGTCTTGTATCCCCCCCCCCCAAGAGTTTCGAGTTCTGCTGCTTCCCACCCCCACCGCTGAACAAGTGAGACTCCTTCTACTGCATTAAACAGAGGAGCCAGCAGAGGGCACCAGACTCCCTTGTAATGGAAGTGGCAGGGGGGGGAGGAGCAGGGAACACACCTCTGTTGTCTTTGTGGGATAGAAGAAGCTGGTGAATAAAACTTGCCCTGCTGCCATCTATGAAAAGCTGTAATTTTTTTTTTTTTGCTGGGTGGACCCTACCCTCTAGAGCTGGCCACACGTTACAATCTGCTTCTACAATCCCTGTACAATTGCTTTAAATTCACCAACTACAGTGTGAGAGCCCATCTAGTCAATGTGTTTAATCTTTATTTGGTTGGGTAGGCACTAGGTAATCACCAGTAAATTATAAGAAGGTTGTCCAATCAGGTTGTAATGTGTGTAGCCAGCTTAGGGGTGGAGCTTTAAATGCTTTTTTTCCCCTTTTTTATATAGAAAATATTTCAGCATTTCCTGGAGTGACCGTATATCCACTATCACTGACGGCTTTAAGCTCACATTTAAAAACCTTTTTAGTTGAGAAGGAGATTTAAAAGTAATACAAGTTATTTTTGTATGTATAAATGCAGTGGAAGAAAAATAAAAATGTAAAGAATCCTCATTCGGGTCTGTTGACTTCTATTACTACACTAACACTGGCAGTGGTGTATAAAATGATCAGTTTATATGGGGATAAATAGTTTGTCTCATCCCTGTAAATGGATACATTCTGCTGAAGAGCTTGTGCTTTTGAAAAACAGACTTGCTGGTTGGATCGCCAGATGTAAATGGAAGGAAGAATGCCTAACAAAGGAAAACTAATGTAGCCATCACATACAGTATCTCACAAAAGTGAGTACACTCCTCACATTTTTGAAAATATTTTCTTACATCTTCATGTGACAACACTGAAGAAATGCCACTTTGCTACAATGTAAAGTAGTGAGTGTACAGCTTGTATAACAGTGTAAATTTACTTTCCCCATAAAATAACTCAACACACAGCCATTAATGTCTAAACAGCTGGCAACAAAAGTGAGTACACCCCTAAGGGAAAATGTCCAAAATGGGCCCAAAATGTCAATATTTTGTGTGGCCACCATTATTTTCCAGCACTGCCTGAACCCTCTTGGGCATGGAGTTCACCAGAGCTTCACAGGTTGCCACTGAAGTCCTCTTCTACTCCTCCATGACGACATCACGGAGCTGGTGGATGTTAGAGACCTTGCGCTCCTCCACCTTCCATTTGAGGATGCCCCCCAGATGCTCAATAGGGTTTAGGTCTGGAGATATGCTTGGCCAGTCCATCACCTTTACCCTCAGCTTCTTTAGCAAGGCAGTGGTCGTCTTGGAGGTGTGTTTGGGGTCATTATCTTGTTGGAATACTGCCCTGCGGCCCAGTCTCTGAAGGGAGGGGATCATGCTCTGCTTCAGTATGTCACAGTACAGTGGCGGAAGTATAGGGGTCGCTGAGGTCGCCATGGCGACTGGGCCCCATGCTGCAGGGGGCCCTTGAGGGCCCCCTGTTTATCTTGTAAGGATGAGCGGCTGAGATCGTTCTCCCCATCGTCAGCCGAACTGTAATCAGCACTGTACGGGGAGCTTGTCACACTGATCAGTGAAAGCACAGTGTGTGCTGTGCTCTGTCTCCCCCTACAGTGCAGTACCCAGCAGGAAGAGGTAAGGTAAAGCACTGCCGTTTTTGAAAAGGCTTTCTGTATATGTGTGTTTATATGTGTGTTTATATGTGTGTTTATATGTGTGTTTATATGTGTGTTTATATGTGTGTTTATATGTGTGTGTTCATGTGTGTGTTCATGTGTGTGTTCGTTTGTGTGTGTATCTGTGTGTGTGTGTGTATCTATGTGTGTATGTGTGTGTATCTATGTGTGTGTGTATATTGTGTGTGTGTGTGTGTGTGTATTATGTGTGTGTGTTTAGATGCAGTGGCGGCCCGTGCATTAAGGGCGCACGGGCACCGCCCCCTCCCTCCAGCCACCCCTCTATCACCAATAGATAGATTCATGCATTGCATGAATCTATCAATGGCCGCCGCTGCCACCCCCTATTCAGGTGCCCAGCCCCTTTTTGGGCGCAGGGAACCTGAATTACAGCGACGGGGGGTGTTTTTGATGCACCAGATTAGAGCCATAGGCTCTAATAGGCATCAAAAAAGGTGACCTTACAGGTCACTCAGCTGTGTTAGAAAAGCGAATGACTATTCGCTCTACTAACACTAAACTGCCTCTCCGCCAATCAGGTGCTCGGATCTATTACCCATCACCTGATTGGCTGAAACGACAGGTGCCGCTATTGGACACCTATCAGGAGGAGAGGACGGGAGATGAGGACAGCAGGAGACGCATGGAGGACCCCACTCGTCGCAGTCACCCGCTGCCCCACCAAGACAGGGTAAGTGCCGGTGAGCGGTCAGGGGTCACACTGGCGGCATTTGATGGGCACACTGGCAGCATTTGATGGGCACACAGGCAGCGTTTGATGGGCACACAGGCAGCGTTTGATGGGCACAGTGGCAGTGTTTGGGCACAGTGGCTGCAACTGATGGAACACTGGCAGCATTTAATGGGCACAGTGGCAGCGTTTGATGGCACAGTGGCAGCGTTTGATGGCACAGTGGCAGCGTTTGATGGCACAGTGGCAGCGTTTGATGGCACAGTGGCAGCGTTTGATGGCACAGTGGCAGCGTTTGATGGGCACAGTGGCAGCGTTTGATGGGCACAGTGGCTGCATTTGATGATTTTTTTTTCAAAAAAATTTTGTGCACCAACTGCCACTGTTTAGATGTTTGTATGCACATTTTATGTATGCACGTTTAATCCTGACACCCTATATGTGTACAATCAGGACTGATTTTTTTTTTCTTGCTCGTTCAAAGTACCAGCAACAAAATGCTGTTCCTCTGAAAAGTGATCCATGCTCAGATCACTTTTCAGAGGCATTTGACAGCCGGTAAAGAGGCAATATGTTGCCTCCTGACCACCTGTTTTAACCCCTTAAAGTGATTGTAAAGGTTTTTTTTTTTTTTAAATAACAAACATGTCATACCTTCATTGTACAGTTAGTTTTGCACAGAGTGGCCCCGAACACCGACTTCTGGGGTCCCTCGGCGGCTCTCGCGGCTCCTCCTCTTATCAGACATCCCCCTAGGAAAAGCGCTGTCCAGGGGTCAGGGGGGCCCTTCATGATTTCTTGCATCGGGGCCCTGAAGGTTTTAGTTACGCCCCTGTCACAGTACATGTTGGCATTCATGTGTCCCTCAATGAACTGTAGCTCCCCAGTGCCAGCAGCACTCATGCAGCCCCAGACCATGACACTCCCACCACCATGGTTTACTGTAGGCAACACACACTTGTCTTTGTACTCCTCACCTGGTTGCGCCACACACGCTTGATACCATCTGAACCAAATAAGTTTATCTTATTCTCCTCAGACCACAGGACATGCTTCCAGTAATCCATGTCCTTGTCTTCAGCAAACTGTTTGCAGGCTTTCTTGGGGGGGGGGGGGGAAATAAAAACACATGGTGTGCTGGTCTGTTGGGAAATAATGCATTTTGTCCTCGTCTTGGGACAGCGCAGGGCAAGGCCAGAACATGCAGGATGATGAAGAGCCCCGATGTCTGGTGCATGAAAGGACACTTCTCTACAATCCTAAGGACATAGAAGGACATTGCTACATGCCATTTATGTCAATTAGGATGCCAAGCCAACCTCACTTCAACTGCAGCTGCTGCTGAAGAAAAAATGGTGTCAAGAAAATGAATGGCCCGATAGCCCAACTAAATGCTGCAACACATTTGAAAAAATAAGCCGATAGAAGGAAAAAGACACCGGATATCACAGATGATGTTGATGGTCATTGGGCCAAACAAAAATAATGCCTGAAAACACGCTAAAGTGTGTAAAGTACCCTAAAAAAAAACGCTGAGAGCGGGACTATGCAGCACTAGTGTGAACGGAGCCTTACAGCAGGAATTCAGAGACTATCTGGGAATGGACATTATTTTGAAATCCAGCTTTTTCTGTGGATCCAAGTTACATAGTCTGGGGGGGGGGGGGGGGGAAATACATCCAGTTCAACCCACAGAGAAAAAAAACACAATTTATACAATATTGGGGGTCAGCCATTGGGGCTACAAAGTAATATAATGTGTTTCTGACCATTACTGCATCCAAATACAAAAAAAAAGTGCAGGATAGGATGTACACTTACTGGCCACTTTATTAGGTACACCTTACTAGTACCGGGTTGGACCTCCTTTTGCCTTCAGAACTGCCTTCATTCTTCGTGGCATAGATTCAACAAGGTGTTGGAAACATTCCTCAGATTTTGGTCCATAGTCCACCACATCCCAAAGGTGCTCTATTGGATGAGATCTGGTGAGTGTGGAGGCCATTGGAGTACAGGGACCTCATTGTCCAGTGGTGAGATGATTGGATCTTTGTGACATGGTGTATTATCCTGGAAGGAGCCATCAGAAGATGGGGACACTGTAGTCATAAAGGGATGGACATGGTCAGCAACAATACTCAGGTAGGCCGTGGCATGTAAACGATGCTCAATTGGTACTAAGGGGCCTAAAGTGTGCGAAGAAAATATCCCCCCCACCATTACACCATCACCATAAGCCTGAACCTTTGATACAAGGCAGGATGGATCCATGCTTTCATGTTTACACCAAATTCTGACCCTACTATCTGAATGTCGCAGCTGAAATCGAGACTCGTCAGACCAGGCAACATTTCTATTGTTCAATTTTGGTGATCCTGTGCAAATTGTAGCCTCAGTTTCCTGTTCTTAGCTCACAGGAGTGGCACCCTTGTGGTCTTCTGCTGCTGTAACCCATCTGCATCAAGGTTCGATGTGTTGTGCATTCAGACATAATATTCTGCATGCTTTGGTTGTAATGAGTAGTTATTTGAGTTATTTTTGCCTTCCTATCATCTCCAACCAGTCTGCCCATTTTCCTCTGACATTAACAGGGCATTTTCCTCCACACAACTGCCTCTCACTGGATATTTTCTCTTTTTCCTGGCCATTCTCTGTAAACCCGAGAGATGGTTGTGCATGAAACTCCCAGTAGATCAGCTGTTTTTGAAATACTCAGACCAGCCTGTCTGGCACAAACAACCATGCCACATTCAAAGTCACTTAAATCCCCTTTCTTCCCCATTCAGATGCTCAGTTTAAACTTCAGCAAGTTGTCTTCACCACGTCTAGATGCCTAATTGCATTGAATTTCTGCCATGTGATTGGCTGATTAGCAATTTGTGTTACCAAGCAATTGAACAGGTGTACCTAAAAGTGGCTGGTGAGTGTACATATTTAAAGGAACAGTAGTGATTTTTTTTTTGGTAGTGAACTGCAGTATCTACAATATACTTTTTTTTTTTTTTTTTTACCACCAGTGGTCACCATCAGATGTATGGTGAACTGCGATTTGCTTTTCCACGACTGGAGGGCGCCATTAGATTTATGGTGGAACTGCAGTAGCTGCAATATACTTTTTTCACCACCAGAGGGTGACAGACATCTGGTAAACTTGTAGTCAACTGCAGTAAAAAAATTGTAACCACCAGAGGGCACCATCTGACGCATGGTGAACTGCAGTAGCTGCAATATACTTTTTTCACCACCAGAGGGCGACAGACATCTGGTAAACTTGTAGTCAACTGCAGTAAAAAAATTGTAACCACCAGAGGGCACCATCTGACGTATGGTGAACTGCAGTAGCTGCAATATACTTTCTGACCACCAGAGGGTGCCATCAGAAGGTGAAACACTAGCTGCAATATACTTTTATGACCAGGGGGAGCTTTTAGATGGATGGCAAACTATAGTAACTGCAATATACTTTTTCACCACCAGAGAGTTCCATTAGACATCTGGTGAACTGCAGCTACTGCAATATAATTTTTAATCACCAGAGGGCAGCATCTGACATATGGTGAACTGCAGTAGCTGCAATATTCGTTCTCGCCATCAGACAAGGTGAAATACACTAGCTGCAATATACCTTTTCACCACCAGACGGTGACATCAGACAAATGGTGAACTGTAGTCAGCTGCAGTATTTTTTTTTAACCACCAAAGGGCACCATTAAACGGATGGCAAAAAAAAAACAGTAACTGTAATATACTTTTTCACCACCAGAGGGCACTATCCAATGGTGACCTGTAATAAACTGCAGAAGCTGCAATGTTCTTTTTCACCACTAGAAGGTGATGACCTGTAGTCAACTGCAATATCATTTTTAACCACCAGAGGTCACTATTAAATGGATGGTGAACTGTAGTAGCTGTAATATATTTTTTACCACCAAAGGGTGCTTTTAGATGGCAAACTACAATATACTTTTTCACCACCGGAGGGTGCCATCAGATGGATGGTGAATTGCAGCCAGCTGCAGTAACTGCAATATAATTTTTAACCACCAGAGGGCTCCATCTGACTTATGGTGAACTGCATTAGCTGCAAATATTACTTTCATATCATCAGATGGCTCCATCAGACAGAAGGTTAAAGTGTAAAGGCAGACGGTTTATTATATAATTGCATTCTATGCATTAAAATAAAAAGCCTTCTGTGTGTAACAGCCCTTCCCCCCTAATACTTACCTGAGCCCATCTCTGTCCCGGTGATGTCCATGAATCCCTCGGCCATCTGGGACTCTCCATCCTGATTGGCTGAGACACAGCAGCGGCGCCATTGGCCCCTGTTGCTGTCAGTCAGACTATCAGGAGAGAGAGGGGGCGGGGCCTATTCAGGCTCCGTGTCTGAATGGACACAGGGAGCTGTGGCCCGGGTACCCCCATAGCAAGCTGCTTGTTGTGGGGGCACTGAACAGGAGGGAGGGGCCAGGAGAGCCGAAGAGGGACCCCAGAAGAGGAGGATCGGGGTTGCTCTCTGCAAAACCACTGCATGGAGGAGGTAAGTATAACATGTTTGTTATTAAAAAAAAAAAAAAGACTTTACAATCACTTTATATACAGTAGCTGCAATATATATTTTCACCACCAGAGGGTGAGGTCAGACCAATGGGGGACTGTAGTCAGCTGCAATATATTTTTTAACCACCAAAGGGCACCACGGATGGCAAAATTCAGTAACTAACATCATTTTCCACCACCAGAGGGCGCCATCAGATGGTAAACTGTAATAAACTGCTTTAACAGCAATTTTCTTTTTCACCACTAGAGGGCGCCATCAAAATGGTGATGAATTGTAGTCAACTGCAATATAATTTTTAACCACCAGAGGTCACTAACGGATGGTAAACTGTAGTACCTGCAATAAATTGTTTTGTCACCAGAGGGCCCCATTGGATGGATGGCGAACTACAGTAGCTGCAATATACTTTCCTACCACCAGAGGCGCAATCAGAAAAATGGTGAACTACAGTCACTGCAATATACTTTTTCACCACCGGGTGGCGCCACCAAACGAGTGATAAACCGTAGTCAACTGCCGCTTGTTATCTGCAATATAGTTGTTACGACCAGAGGACACCATTAGATGGATGGCAAAATGCAGTAACTAATATACTTTTTCACCACCAGAGGGCGCCATCAAAACAAGCGGTAAACTGTAGTCAACTGCAGCTACCCGTAATTTTTTTTCTTAATTTTTTTAATCTTTCAGTTTTTATTAGTTTCTCAGATACATTATACTTGGTGTGATTCTGCTTAAAATTTGGTGAATCAGTACTGCTTGGACCTTGAAGAAGGGGACATACCTCGAAAGCTTGTCCTGAAAAATTGTATGTTAGTGCAAATAAAAAATTTTTTAAAAAGTATCATGGACAGTACTCAATTTTCTCTGTCAGATATATTACAAATGCTTCTTGGCAAAACATTTTACCACCCGAGGATGCTATTAGACGGATGACGGACAGTAACGGCAATATACTTTTTCACCACCAGAGGGCGCCATTATATAGATCGTGATCTGTAGTGAACTGCAGTAGTTGCAATATAATGTTTAACCAGCAGAGGTCACCATTGCCATCATACACTGACTGTCCCCATTCAAAGCACATTACAAGGGGGGAGTATAAAGTCCAGATTGCAGCAACCAACCAGAATTCATCATTGTGTAAGCACAGCTTCCATCCATTGCACCTTGGTGTCACTGAATAATAAGCAGATATATACATAGTGGGGAAGTAGCTGGAAGTGACCCGGGAATTCTGGGATTTTATCTCATGGCCGGGAGATGAGTGGAATGCGGGAATTCTGTGCGACGGTCTGCAATGACACATGGAGCATGCCTAGAGAGGAGGAGGGAGGGGCTGTATGCTAAACCTGTGCAGCACAGAAGATTTAGGCGTACATATAAATCTAGCTCTCCTTTGAAGAGCGATCTGTGTTTGGATCACTTTTCAGAGGTGATTGACAGGTCCCTCCCGAGACCATTATGTGTAATACTCTGCAGAGCTCTCTGATCAGAGCTGTCAGTCCCTATGGATAGGGATCTGTGTAATACTCTGCAGAGCTCTCTGATCAGAGCTGTCAGTCCCTATGGATAGGGATCTGTGTAATACTCTGCAGAGGTCTCTGATCAGAGCTGTCAGTCCCTATGGGTAGGGATCTGTGTAATACTCTGCAGAGGTCTCTGATCAGAGCTGTCAGTCCCTATGGGTAGGGATCTGTGTAATACTCTGCAGAGCTCTCTGATCAGAGCTGTCAGTCCCTATGGGTAGGGATCTGTGTAATACTCTGCAGAGCTCTCTGATCAGAGCTGTCAGTCCCTATGGGTAGGGATCTGTGTAATACTCTGCAGAGCTCTCTGATCAGAGCTGTCAGTCCCTATGGGTAGGGATCTGTGTAATACTCTGCAGAGGTCTCTGATCAGAGCCGTCAGTCCCTATGGGTAGGGATTTGTGCAATACTCTGCAGAGGTCTCTGATCAGAGCTGTCAGTCCCTACGGGTAGGGATCTGTAGTTCCTTAATCATCAATGACAGCCCCGCCTGTAGACTCTGGACCTTCTTCTCTCCCTCCCCCTATTAAATAAAAAAACAAACAAAAAACAATAATAAATGCTTTCTGACTTTTCCTCTATTATCTCCTAGGGAGGATTGCTGGAGGGCTCCCGCAGCATAGTATGGCGCACGCGCCATGTGGGGGTCTCGGGTGCTGATCTCCGGACAGGAGGCGGTAGGATGGTGAAAGACTTTAGCGTGGCGGGAAGGGTCACATAGATACCCGCGTCTGCTGTGTGACGTCACATTGAGTACTTCCCGCAACACTAGCGGCTTTTGCCATCCTAGCGCCCCCTGTCAGGAGATCAGTAGCCGGGATCTGCAGCCAGGACCCCCTTACATTTCTACTTTCTGATTGGTGAAATCTGCTCCTTGTTAGGCCTGCTGCCCCCCCCTGGCCTGATGATTTACTGCTCATGTGCCCAGCGCTGGATTGTAGGTTGCTGGGGGGGTCCCGGTGCAGCTCATACTCAGAAGTACGGGGGATTCTGGGGATGCACTACTGGCAGATATGGACAGGGGGGAGCGCGGTAAAATTAAGAAGAGGTCCATTATAATATTATAACATGGTAGGAATTAGGCTCAGCCAGTGCCAAAGCAAATGCCCTTTGCAGGCAGGGACTGTGGGCCTCTATGGTGTAGCAAAAATAGGTAGTCCTTAGTGCTAGCTGTCCCACATGTGGCCGCTGGTCCCAGTACCACCTCTTCAGAACTGCCAGCCCTCCTGGCTGCAGCTGCCTCTTTCCACTGCCCGTGCCACCACAGTCCTCCTGGCTCTGCACCCATCCCAGTCCTCTCAGGTGTGCCTCCCAGACCTGACTGTGTGTCACTCACCTGCCCTCCTGGCTGCCACCTGTGGTTCCTCCTGGAGACTTGCCTGGCATTGCTCTCCTGTTATCCCCTCCTTGCTCCTGTGCCTCCTGTCCAGGACACCTTCGTGTGTCTTCAGAGGGTCCTATCCACATCCGGGCCCAGGCCCTATATCACCCCCCCCCCCAGTCTGGGGACCTCCCTCAAAGGCCACGATAGCCTAACACTCCATCTCCAGCTTCCACCCGAAAAATTCCTCCCCAGCTGGGTTGACCCCGAGTATTTATGGAGGCCTGCCCCTTCCAATCCAGGTTGGGGATTGGTCAGGGCCCTCAGAATACTCCAGGCAGCTCCACCTCCCCTCCCATTCTTCTAGAACAGACATTCTCAACCAGGGTTCCGTGGAACCCAAGGGTTTCTCCAAAGGTTGATAGGGCTTCCTTGAGCTGTGGCATATTGACCTCCTATCTTAAGGTGTTTGCATAGTTCAGTTGCTAGAGCCAGTTGCACGAAGCCAACAATCTTTTAGGCCATCCATAGGGATTGTTTTTTTACCGCCACTACATGACCACAAATGTAACAGGCATTTTTTTTCACTGACCACCAATGAATTGGTTTTAGGGTTCCCCCGAGACCTGAAAATGACTTCAAGGGTTCCTCTGGGGTAAAAAGGTTGAGAAAGACTGTTCTAGAAGGTCACAGAAAATTCTAGAAGTAGGGGGAAGTCTCAGTGATGCTGCCTGTGAGTCATCCAGCTCTCCCTGGATTTCTGCCCAACCCAGGAAAAACACAGACAGGCTTGGCTGCTAGCCAAGCCGGCAGAAATGTACCTACACTTAGAAAAAAAGAACTATGTACATTTCTAGCACTAGAGGGCGCTACATAACCATTACATCTAATCGGCTGGACGGGTACTTCTTAAATCCGGAAGGATGGAAGTTGGATCTATATGACCTCCCACTCCTTCCTCTGGGCCTCTGGGGTGTGCCCTGTGATCGCTGCGTCCTTCAGAGTTTTTGCTTTTATATAACAAAAATAAATGAATAAACCCATCGATTAAATACCACCTAAAGAACGCTCTATTTGTCTGAAAAAAATAAAATAAAATGCAGGGCTTTTTTTCAGCGGGAATGTGGAGGAACGCATTTCCAGGACCTCCAACAAGCACTGAATGCTTGTATGTAATGACAAGAAGTACTGGGTTGCGCTGCAGAGTCTATTGTTGATGGCTGCAGGGGGATCTATTGTTGCTGAAGGGGATCTATTTTTGCAGGGAGGAGGGGTTATTGTTGCTGGGGAGGTCTTTTTTTTTGCTGCTGGGGGATCTATTGTGGCTGGAGGGGATCCAATTTTGCAGGGGGGGGGGGTTGGGGGGTTTTGATTGTAGCCGATAGGGAGGTCTATTGTTGCTGTAGGTGGATCTATTGTTGCTGGAGGGGGTCTTATGTTGCTGGGGGGTCAGTTGTTGCTGGAGGAGATCTACTTTTGCAGGGGGGGTTATTGGAGGTTTTGATTGTCGCAGCTAGGGAGGTCTATTGTTGCTGTAGTGGGATCTATTGTTGCTGGAGGGGATCTTATGTTGCTGGGGGGTCAGTTGTTGCTGAAGGGGATCTAATTTTGCAGGGGGGGTGGTTGGGGGGTTTGATTGTCGCCGCTAGGGAGGTCTATTGTTGCTGCAGGGGAATCTATTGTTGCTAAAGAGGGTCTTATGTTGCTGGGGGGGGTCAGTTTTTGCTGGAGGGGTCTAATTTTGCGGGGGGGGGGGGGTGGTTGGGGGTTTTGATTGTCGCCACTAGGGAGGTCTATTGTTGCTGCAGGGGGATCTATTGTTGCTGGAGGGGATCTAATTATGCAGGGAGGGGGGTTGGGGGTTTTGATTGTCACCTCTAGGGAGGTCTGTTGTTGCTGCAAGGGGATAGGGGATCTATTGTCGCTGGAGGGATCTAATTTTGCGGGGGGGGGGGGGGGGTAGGTTGGTTGGGGTTTTGATTGTTGTCACTAGGGAGGTCTACTGTTGCTGCAGGGGGATCTATTGTTGCAGGCGGGGGTCTTATGTTGCTGGGGGGTCAGTTGTTGCTGGAGGGGGATCTAATTTTGTGGGGGGGTGGGAGTTGGGGGTTTTGATTGTCGCAGCTAGGGAGATCTGTTGTTGCTGCTGGGGGTCTATTGTTCCTGGGGGGTATTATGTTGTGGGTGGTCCATTGTTGCTGGGGGGATCTATAGTTACTAACTGCAGGGGATTTACTGATTTTCTTATTATCATTGACAAATTCCATACAAATGACTTTGGTTCTGTATTCTCTAAAAGGGGCGGTACTGGGAGGTAGGTAGGGGGCGGAGACAAGGGGTGACTCTGAAAAGGGGAGTTCCTGCACCTATTCTCTGGGGGGGGGGGGGGCTGATAAAATGGATCTGGTTAGTGTTCCATGACTGAGTAATTGTCATTCAAAGTATGACAGGACTGAACACTAGCCTGGGCAGGAAGGGGTCTTTAGGTGGTTAAAGGGTGATTTATAGCTAAACTGCAGGCAGGCAACACAGGACTGGGGGGCAGGATGGTGGGCAACGGCTGCAGATGACCTGTAGCCGAGAAAAGGCTGGTCACCAACCTGGCTGTGCGGCCTGACGGAGCTGTTTAAATCTCAGGACTGGCTGGACAATTAGCCCAATAAACCCCATGTATGATTTGTGTTTGATGAATGTTACATGACAGATCCTACCCGTGTGTCACCCTTTACTGTGCCCAGAGGACGGAGCTCCTACATCCAGACAATGGCACCAGATGTCACCACATCACGTCCCTCCCGTCTTTTGGTTCCTAAACTATAAAATGTAACGAGAAACATGAGACCCCCCCATGTGTGTGGAGAGGGTGTAGTCCATAGATTTATACACACGGGACAGGAGGAAATAAAGTGCCTACAGATGTCCCTGGAATCCGACTTAAAGCTGAACACCAAGCCAACTGTTAAATCCGCAAATAAAACACATATAAGGGTTACCTGCCAAAGGATTTGTATTTCTGTCCATCCAGTCCTGAGATTCACCCAGCCCTGCTACACAGCACGGCCCTGTCTGGCAGGGGCAGGAGACTTGATCTCTCCCAGCAGCCCAAAGATTATGCTTTCCTTCCATTGGTGGAAAGAAAGAAAATTCAATCGTCAGTTTTGATGTGCGAATTCATTTCCACAGCGCTTTTGTGTTCTGCCGGTGGGGAGCCTTCTTCACCACACAACACAATGATCACTGCCGGCAGCTGCAGCCTTTGGCAGTGATCTATGCAAAAAAAAAAAACCCAACAGTCTGGTTGTACTGAAGTTGATCGATGGATGGATGGATGGATCGACTTCAGTGCAACCAGCCTGCCCACAGATGGATCGAGTCCGGTCCGTGCTGAACCGGCCGAGATTCGATCGATCTAGGGCCAGCTTTAGGGCCCCTTTCACACTGAGGAGCTTCTAAACTGCCAGTAAAACACTGAGAGCTTTTGAAGAGCTTTCCATTCATTTCAATGGAGAGGGGCGTTTTTTTCACCGCCCTGCCAGCCCACCGCCCCAGTGTGAAAGGATTCATTGATTTTAATGAAAATAGTTTTTCATGTACTTTTTTTAGCGTTAAAGCGCCTGAAAAGAGCGCCTCAGTGTGAAAGGGGTCTAACACCTACAGGTCTTGTCCCCCCCCAGCAGTGAGAGGAGAAGCAGCAGACTGATAAGCTCATCTCACTGCTCTCTCCTGCTATCAGTGTGCTCTTGTGGGTTGGCTCTTTGGCCCCTTTCACCAGTGGCGGCTGGTGCTCAAAATGTTTAGGGGGCGCAAACAAACTGAAAAACACTGACCCCCCCATCAATTGCAGCCTCACTGTACCCATCAATTGCAGCCACTTTTGCCCCATCATACGCAGCCACTTGTGCCCTATCAAATTCAGCCAATTGTGCCCATTATTTGCAGCCACCTGTGCCCCATCAAATGCAGCCACTTGTGCCCGTCATCTGCAGCCACTTCTGCCCGTCATATGCAGCCACCTGTGCCCCAACATATGCAGCCACTTGTGCCCCATCAAATGCAGCCAGGCTCGGCTGTCACTTCACTAAACCCCCCCCCCCCACACACGGCCGGTCCGGTGGCACTTACCGCTCCTCTCCTGGAGTGACGGAGCTCTCCTCGGCGGTTAGCAGTGGCTGTGGCTCCTGTGTTCGCTCGTTTCCTCTTCCGCCAAAGCATTAGGCATCCAATAGGATTGCCTAATGCTTTGGTCAATCGGGAGACAGGTCTCACTGACCTGCCTGCTGATTGGCAGGGAGGAACGTTAGTGTGAAAATAGCTATGCCACACAACAGGGTGGGATCGGGACGCAGTGCTCTGCGCCCCGAGCCCAACCTATTTTGAAGCCTATTAGAGCCTCTGGCTCTAATCATGTGCTTCAAAATATACACCCCCCGGCGATCCCCGCCATAGTATTTCATGTGTCCGGCGTCCTGAAAGGAGCCAGCCACATGAATAGGGAGGGGGGCGGAGGTGTCAGGGGGGTGTGGGGGGGGGCGGCGCCTGTGTGCCCACAATGCACGGAACTGCCACTGCCTTTCACACTGAGGTGCTTCTAAACTGCCAGTAATACACTGAGCGCTTTTGAAGAGCTTTCCATTCATTCCAATGGAGAGGGGAGTTTTTCACCGCCCTGCCAGCCCACCGCCCCAGTGTGAAAGGATTCATTGATTTTAATGGAAATAGGTTTTTGTGAGCTTTTCAGGCGCTTTTTTTTTAGAGTGAAAAGCGCCTCGGTGTAAGAGGGGTGTTGCTTCTTCCTTGCACTCCCCAAGCTCTACTGTACAAGGACTATAGGAGGCGGAAATTTTCGGAACACAAACTACTTGCATTTAACCACATGCCGACCGGCCGCCGTGGTTGTACTGCGGCAGAATGGCACGGCTGGGCGAAATGACCTTATGTAACGTCACTTCGCACTGTGGTCACTAGGGGGCGCGCGCCCCCCACGCCGATGTGAGTGCCCGGCGGTCTCAATCACCGCCGGGCTCCCGCGATCACTCGGGGCACACGGAGAACCGGGATCTGTGTGTGTAAACACTCACTTTCCAGTTCTCTGAGGGGAGGACAGACAGATTGTCTGTTCATACAGAGAATGAACAGCGATCTGTCATCTCCCCTGCACAGTCCCCTCCCCTCTTCAGAACACACACTAGGGAAAACTTAACCCCTTAATTGCCCCCTAGTGTTAACCCCTTCACTGCCAGTGACATTTTTACAGTAATCAATGCATTTTTATAGCAATGATCGCTGTATTAATGCCAATGGTCCCAAAAAAGTGTCAAAATTGTCCGATGTGTCCGCTATAATGTTGCAGTCCCAATAAAAATCGCAGATCACCGCCATTACTAGTAAAAAAAATAATAATAATAAAAATGCTATAAATCTATCCCCTATTTTGTAGACGCTTTAACTTTTGCACAAACCAATCTATATACGCTCATTGCGATTTTTTTTTTTTTTTACCAAAAATATGTAGAAGAATACATATCGGCCTAAACTGAGGAAAAAAATATTTTTTTTAATATATTTTTGGGGGGATATTTATTATAGCAAAAAGTAAAAAAACAAAATTGTCGCTCTTTTTTCGTTTATAGCACAAAAAATAAAAACCACAGAGGTGATCAAATACCACCAAAAGAAAACTATATTTGTGGGGAAAAAAAGACATCAATTATGTTTGGGTACAACGTCGCACGACCGCGCAATTGTCAGTTAAAGTGACGCAAAAAGTGCTCTGGTCAGGAAGGGGGTAAAATCTTCCGGGGCTGAAGTGGTTAATGATCTTATAATACAGGGCGGCATTTAGAGCATCTTCTTGTGAAGAGATGTTTGTGGCAAAACTCTTTCACAGAACATCCACATTTGTATGTCATTAGGAATATTATTACCATATGAGGAATCCGCAGGAAGGAAGACTACAGAAAATGTCACATTCCTTCATAAGAGGACATCTAGTTGCCGGTTTTATAATGACAGTTGGATTCAGATCTTTGTATATGTGGCACGTGTATCTGAACGCCACTGTGGCTTTGGTCAACGTAACGTTTTTTATATTCACAAGTTTTTTAATTGGCGTTCATATTTTAGAATATTATTCACAAAAAAAAAAAAAAACACTTTTAGCACTAGGTGCACCCATTTTAAAAAAGGGTGGGCTCGGGAGACAGAGCACTGCGGCCTGAGCCCACCCAGTTGTGTGACAATAGCGAATGAAAATTTGCTATTGCCACACTGATCCTCCTACCGGCCAATCAGGAAGCGGGTCATGAGACCAGTTTCCCAATTTTCCAAAAGGAGAAGCGATCCTATTGGCCTAGAGGGAAGAGGAGGGAGGAGACGCAGGAGAAGCCAGGCCCACCAGCCGCCGCTGCTCCCGGATACAGGCGGGGAACCTCTCATCCATGGTCCCACCGTCTGGGTCCTTCTTGGAGATCCTGGGGCCCCTGAGCGATCCTCACCCCTCCGAGCTGACCGGGGACAGCTGAGAGTCCAAAAGGTGGGACATTATTCTATGAGGGGAGGCCTGACCCACCAGCTGCTGCTGCTCCCGGATACAGGCGGGGAACCTCTCATCCATGGTCCCACCGTCTGGGTCCTTCTTGAAGATGCCGAGGCACCTGAGCATTCCTCGCCCCTCCGAGCTGGCCGGGGACAGCTGAGAGTCCAAAAGGTGGGACATTACTCCATGAGGGGAGGCCAGGCCCACCACTTGCCACTGCTCCCGGATACAGGTGGGAAACCTCTCATTTATGATCACACTGTCTGAGTCCTTCTTGGAGATCCCGGGGCCCCCGAGCGATCCTCGCCCTCTCCGAGCTGGCCAGGGACAGCTGAGAGTCCAAAAGATGGGACATTACTCCATGAGGGGAAGCCCGACCCACCAGCTGCCGCTGCTCCCGGATACAGGCTGGGAACCTCTCATCCATGACCCCACGATCTAGGTGCTCCTTGGAAATCCCGAGGCCCCTAAGCGATCCTCGTCCCTCCGAGCTGGCCGGGGACAGCTGAGAGTCCAAAAGGTGGGACATTACTCCATGAGGGGAAGCCCGACCCACCAGCCGCCACTGCTTCCAGCACTCCCCGGCTCGGATAGGCGAGACCAGAGTGTCATCTCGTAGGGTAAGGAGGCCTTCCGCCTTCCCGTCCGTCTCCCGTGGGGAGGGGAGGTGTTGCTGGTGTTCCTCGCCTTCATGTCCGTCTCCCGTGTCGGGGGTGTCGAATGGTCCCCCTCCTTTGCGTCTCCTGCCGAGGGGTTGGTTTGTCGCCCCCCCCCCAAAAAAAAAAATTATTGATCACCAGCCGCCACTGCTACTGTGTCTCTTTTATTCAAAGCGCATACTGCTCTTACAAAGACACTAGATAATCATCACAAATCATCCTAATCCTTCAGGGGTAGGTAGTTGTAGAAATGTTAACCCACCACACCCACTGTTTGCCCTCAGTGCACGTAACGCACCCAGTTACTGCTCTGCTTGGGAAGCCTAAAGGTGCCCCAGGTCTTTTTCAATCCTAGCAACACCCCTGCTCTTACTTATTGGCCTTTACACCCATCAGCCATGACTTTATAACCATTGACAGGTTAAGTCAGGGTTTCTCAACCAGGGTTCCATGGATCCCTAGGGTTCCCCCAGAGGTTTCTAGGGTTTCCTTGAGCAAGGAGCAATTTCTGTCTCTCAGATAAGTTCCTACTGACACCATTGATCTTTTTAGCTACCTGTAAGGGGGTAAGTCTTCCCAATGACCCCCAGTGTAAGGAGCATTCTTCCCACTGACCATCACACTAATGGACCATGAGTTATAAGTAGATATAGTCATTTTTAGCAGGGGTTCCCTGAAACTGGAAAGTCATGTCAAGGGTTCCTCTGTGTTGGAAAGGTTGAGAAAGGCTGGGTTAAGTGAATAACATTGACCCTAGCACCCCTGTCGTGTGCAAAGTAGTACACCGATTGAGGCAGTCACCCTTATGTTCCACCTCCACTGCACATACAAAGGGTGCTGGTTCTGCATGTTGCAGATCTGATGTGAAGAAATGTCTGGATGGCCGCACTCCAATAAAAACACCTTTATTAGATTCATAGAACATGCAACGACAATCCATACAGCAAGCAAGGGAAAGAAGCACAGCATACAAAGCATCTAACGCGTTTCACACCATTCTTGGAGCTTAATCATAGCTGGGGTGCTAGGGTCATACATTGAATGATGGTTCATGAGAAGATCCACAACAAGCGGCTCATTACTCATATGGATGTGTATGAGGAAGTCACAATTGTCTATGACTGTGTTAAGTGAATAAGATTGATTATCTCATTACAATGGCATCTGAAAGTTGATGGGATATATTAGGCAGCAAGTAAACATGTTGTCCTTGAAGTTGGTCTCTTGAAAGCAGAAAAAATGGGCCTCACCGACTGTTATGTATGTTCTGCCCTCCTGGCCTTTATTCAATTTACCTGCGTTTATGTGCTTGAAATAACATGTTTTCTTGATGTATACCAAGCTAGTTATGCAGAGTGCAGGCACCACCTACTGTTCCCTTTCTGGTATAGCTTTAGCTGTTTGTTTTAGTTACATATTGTAATTTCTTAGAATGTGTTCATAAAGTTGTTAGGAACCAGAGCATTCTGGAAGACTTCTCTAGAGCATAGCTCCCAACTGTTCCTGATTACAAGGGACTGTCCTTGATTTGCAACGTCCCTCTGTCCCTCTTTCCCCCTCTTTCCCCCTCATTTTGGTCTGATCTATATAGTTGTATATAAGATGCACCATTTATCTTTCAAAAAGTGTTTCCCAGTGCTAAACCTTTCATCCAATTTCTAAATTGCTGCATTTGTAAATTTTAAAAGCCAATATAAACGAATAGTAGTGGTAAAAAAAGCCCTTGTGGATTTAATTAACCTTTTTTTGTGTTAATTCTCCTTTAAGTGGGTGTGGCAGTAGGTGTGTCCTATGTACGTTTTCTGGTCGGTGTCCCTCATTCCCATCTCAAAATGTTGGGAGGTATGCTAGAGGAAGTGAGTCAGCCACCATTTTAAGAAGATACAGCAAGGCATCTTTTCCAGTCTCTCGCCATCACCTCTTAGCGAGCTTCAAAAGTACGTTTTTGTTATTCCATTCTGTGTTATAGAGCATTGTTTCTTTATTATATGCAATGTTGTACTGATTGATGTTTGTTTTATCAATCTGTAGTTTAACCTGGCTTGTTCTAATAAATCTAAGATCAAAGAAATATGGTATCTGAAGTTTATGGAGCAAGAGGGTTTAGCTCTCTGTCCTAGAGACAGAACAGTGTATGGGGTTGTGTAACTGCAGACTGGTCAGGGTGCCCATACTGATCCACAGCCAAAAGCACCTACAATGGACATGAGAGCATCAGAACTGGACCACAGAGCAATGGAAGAAGGTGGCCTAGTCTGATGAATCATATTTACTTCTCCATCATATGGATGACCGGGTGTGTGTACTTCACTCACTCACCTGGGGAAGAGATGGCACCAGGATGCAGTATGAGAAGAAGGCAAGCCGGTGGAAGCGGTGTGATGCTTTGGGCAATGTTCTGGTAAACCTTGGGCCCTGTCATTCATGTGGATAGATGCTACATTGACACGTACCACTTACCTAAACACTGTTGTTGACCAAGTACACCCCTTCATGAAAATGGTATTTCCCAATGGTGGTGGGCCTTGTCAGCAGGATAATGCACCCTGACACACTGCAAAAATGGTTTTGGATCACAACAAGTTCATGGTGATGACTTGGCCTCCAACTTCTCCAGATTGCAGTCCAATTGAGCACCGGTGGGATGTGCTGGAAAATGCAAATCTGATCCATAGGGGTTATACCTCGCAACTCTCAGGACTTACAATGGTTGTAAACCTCAGACGTGAAATATGAACAAAGCATATCCCTCTATACTGTGTACTTGTCTCAATCCAGAGCACTAAGTGTCATTTCTGTCTCCTCCTTCATTCCTCTGCTATGAGCATGAATCACTTCTGACTAGTTTTCCTGACACCAACAGAAAGGTGGTGACAGGGGAGGGACCACCAGCTGATTGACAGCCTCAGCTCTGTTCCTGTGTATCACCCGAGGCCAGTCACTTCACTGGGGATATGGAAGGGTATCTTCAGAGGTCTATTAATTTCCATGCCTCGATGGGTCTGGGATGTTTTTGTAACAAAAGGGGGGCCTACTCAATTTTAGGTGGGTGGTCATAAAGTTATGGCTGATCAGTGTAGAAATAAGGAACATAGTGTTGTCACCCTAGAAGAAGTGCCTTCTTGGCAGGATCACAAAGTGTTCTTTAACAACTTCATTCCTGGCGTATAGTCAAATCACGTCCGCAGATGGGATCTCCCATCCTGGGCGGGCATCATATGATGTCCTCCGCTTCCCGCCGGTATAGGGGGAGCGCGCGCGTCACCGAGGCGCCAATGTGTGTGCCTGGCGGCAGCGATGTCCGCCTGGCACCGGCGATCGCTCCTGACAGAGCGGAAACGTGGACCTGTGTGTGCAAACACACAAATCCACATTCTGTCAGGGGAGAGGAGACAGATCGTGTGTCCCTAGTATATAGGAACACTGATCGGTCTCCTCCCCCAGTCAGTCCCATCCCCCCACAGTTGGAGGACATTTAACCCCTTGATCGCCCCCTAGTGTTACCTCCTTCCTCACCATTTATACAGTAATCAGTGGCTATTTATAGCACTGATCGCTGTATAAATGTCAATGGTTTAAAAAAAGTGTCAAAAGTGTCTAACCTGTCCGCCGCAATGTTGCAGTCCAGCTAAAAATCGCAGATCGCCGCCATTACTAGTAAAAAAATAAAAAATAAAAATGCTATAAATCTATAACCTATTTTGTAGTAACTTTTGCACAAACCAATCAATATACGTTTATTGGGATTTTTTTTTTTTACCAAAAATATGTAGAAGAGTATATATCGGCCTAAACTGAGGAAAACATTGTTATTTTTTTTTTTTTAAATTTGGGATATTTATTATGGCAAAAGGTAAAAAATATATAAGAAACATGGATCTCTGTTTTCCTTCAGTGACAGCATTCTCCCCCACAGTTAGGTAGTGCTTTCTAGGAGCACACTTAACCCTTGGATTGCCCCTGAGGTTAACCCCTTCCCTGCCAGTGTCATTTGTACAGTGACAGTGCATTTGTTTTAGCACTGATCACTGTATTGGTCCCCAAAAAGTGTCACTTAATGTCAGATTTTTCCGTCGCAATGTTGCAGTCCTGCTAAAAATCGCTGACCGTCGCCATTACTAGTAAAAACAATAAAAAAAAAAAAAAAAAGTCAATAAACCTATCCCATAGTTTGTAGACGCTATAACTTTTGCGCAAACCAATCAATATACGCTTTTTTTGTTTTTTTACCAAAAATATGCAGCAGAATACATATTGTCCTAAATTGAAGAAATTCGAGTTTTTTTTTATTGAATATGTTTTATAGCAGAAAGTAAAAACTATTGTTTTTTTTTTCAAAAATGTCTCTCTTTTGTTTGTAGCGCAAAAAATAAAAACCGCAGGAGGTGATCAAATACCACCAAAAGAAAGCTTTATTTGCGGGAAAAAAAGGACGTCAGTTTTGTTTGGGTACAGCGTCGCACGACCGCGCAATTGTCAGTTAAAGCGACCCAGTGCCGTATCACAACAAATGGCCCATTCAGGAAGGGGGTAAATTTTTCCGGGGCTGAAGTGGTTAAATTAAGTAAGGCTAAAATTAACTTTTTAAAATCACAATAATATGAAAGTTTATACGAGATTTTAGTGATTGGGGGTCGCATGGACATTCTATTGGAAATATGATACAGATCGTACATTTATGAATGACACATGAAGCTCCACATTACAATACCAGCTCAGTATTTGGTTGACAACGCTCGCTTCCCTCCATCCTGCAGTAGTTTTAATGAGCTCCAAGCTTCCAAGCTGTAAAGTTAAATAATATTCACAACATCTGACCTAATTACATAAACAGCCCTCATCCTAACCAAATAAACAAGAAGTGTTTATCTAATCGGGGGCCGATTGTCATGTTCTGGCCCCGGCTCTTCCCGTCATGTGACTTGGATCCAGACTATTATGGATGTGTTTGGCTGTCATAACAACTTTTACTGCTATGAAAACTCTCCTCGCTGTTTCCCCAACTCCGTCTCTTATGAATGTTCCCGATATATCTTCTACAAACTTTCCACTACATGAAAACATCCCCATGGGAAGGTTTGGACAAGCCAGATAAGAAAGCTTCTATTTTAATCGTTGCGCCTCGGCAAATGTCAATCACTCCAGGCGGGTGACAGTTACAGCCACACGCTGGACTAATCTAATTTTATGCCGTCCTACAGGGCAGGACAGTGCCTTAGTGGTTGCATTCGTGCCTTGCAGCACAGGGGTCCTAAATTCCATCCAGGGCAATATCTGCATGGAGTTTGCAACATTGCCCTGTGTTTGCATGTGTCTCCTCCAGTAATTTTGGCTTCCTTCCACACTCCAGCGAGCATGCTGGTAGGTTGATTAGCTCCTGCCTACATTGGCCCTGATATGTGTATTCATATTGGCCATGCACATGTGTTCTCACATTCAGCATGCCATTCCCAAGCTAAGCAGTTGGGGAGGGTTAAGGAAGAAGCTTGCAAGCTACCTCATAAAAAATTCACCAGGTTTGGGAGGGTTGAGGAAGGATCTAGCACCCTACCTTGTAAAAAAAAAAATCCCCAAGTTGGGGAGAGTTGAGGAAAGGCCTTGCAACATACTGTGTATAAAATTCACCAAGTTGGGGAGGGTTGAGGAAAGACCTACCAACTTACCTTGCAAAAATTTCACCAAGTTGGGGAGGGTTGAGGAAAGACCTGGCAACCTACCTCGTAAAAAATCAACACAAGGTGAGGAAGGTTGGGGAAAGACTAGCCTACCTCATAAAAAATTCACCAAGTTGAGGAAGGTTAGGGAAAGTTGTGGAGGGTTGAAGAAAGACCCAGCAACCTATCTCGTAAAAAACTCACCAAGTTGGGGAGAGTTGAGGAAAGACCTAGCAACCTACCTAGTGAAAACAAAACAGGTTGGGGAGGGTTAAGGAAAGATCTTGCAACCTGCCTCGTTAAAAATTCACCAATTTGGGGAGGGTTGAGGAAAGACCTAGCAACCTACCTCATTAAAAATAAAAATCACCAAGAAAATCCAATGGGAATAGCTTTCAAATCTATCAGACATGGTACCCAAGAGCTGGCCAATAGAATTCCCAAGAGTTGGATATGACTGAACAGATAGATACATACAAGGCCAACATGGTGCTATAGATCATTCTGAGCACTGTATGCTAATGACACTGACACATTATTGATAGACAAATAATGTGTCAGTGTCATTAGCATAAAAGGAAAGAAAATATGGTACAGCAAAAAAAAAAAGTGCTCTATTCCAATACTGAGGGGCAAGGCATGATGCAAAATGGAATAATGGATCTTATTCAAAGATGCCTTATTTGATTGTCGGAATTTTATACAACAGGTTTTGTGATTAATATAACACGTTCATTAAAGCTATAAATAAATGAAATAAAAAAACTGCAGAACTGTATACAAAAAGGTGACAACTTTATACCGAAAATGACTTACAGATCTATTATCCAACACAGCTTCTCTCTACATCTACTGTAGTGGTGGTCAGTGGTAAGAATGCCCCTTACATTGGTGGTCAGTGGGACAAATGCCCATTACATTGGTGGTCAGTGGGACAAATGCTCATTATATTGGTGGTCAGTGGTAAGAACGATCCTTATATTGGTGGTCAGTGGCAAGAACGATCCTTACATTGATGGTCAATGGGAAGAATGCCAATTACATTGGTGGTCATTGGGAAGAATGCCCCTTACATTGGTGCTCAGTGGGAAGAATGCCCATTACATTGGTGGTCAGTGGGAAGAATGTTCCTTACATTGGTGGTCAGTGGGAAGAATGCCCCTTACATTGGTGCTCAGTGGGAAGAATGCCCATTACATTGGTGGTCAGTGGGAAGAATGCTCCTTACATTGGTGGTCAGTGGGAAGAATGCCCATTACATTGGTGGTCAGTGGGAAGAATGCCCCTTACATTGGTGCTCAGTGGGAAGAATGCCCATTACATTGGTGGTCAGTGGGAAGAATGCTCCTTACATTGGTGGTCAGTGGGAAGAATGCCCATTACATTGATGGTCAGTGGGAAGAATGCTCCTTACATTGGTGGTCAGTGGGAAGAATGCTCCTTAATTTTGGTGATCAGTGAGAAGAATGCCACTTACATTGGTGGTCAGTGGTAAGAATGAACCTTACATTAGTAAATAGTGAGAAGAATGCCCCGTTTACATTGATGGCCAGTGGTAAGAACGATCCTTACATTAGTGGATAGTGGGAACAATGCTCCTTACATTTATTGTGAGTGGAAAGAAAAATGCTCCTTACATTGGTTATTAGTGGTAAGAATGCCCCTTACATTGTGGTCAGTGGGAAGAATCCCCCTTACATTGGTGGTCAGTAGGAAGAATGATCTTTACATTGGTAGTCACTGAAAAGAATGATCCTTACATTGGTGGTCAATGGAAAGATTGAGCCTTGCATTGGTGGTCAGAGGGAATAATGTTCTCTACATTGGGGGTCAGAGGTGTAGCAAGGTCCTGGGGCCCCAGAGGCCTAATGTGACCTCAAGGGTTAGGGAGAGCTGACATCCTTGTAGAGTGGGTTACCAGGCATGGTGGGGGTGATGTAAGAAGAATAATGGGCGTCAGTCACTTTTTGGATGCAAACATAAGATTTATTGTCTCTTAACAGAACTGGGGGAGAGAAGGTTAGGGCCAGGACACCCTTGAGTAGATGCAATGGTAATTGGCAGACTTCGTGACTTCTATAGGTAGACAGCTATACAGTGAAAGGGCTCCAGCCTGATAACACTTCTGTATAGGTAGTCTCCTATAGCAACTAATCTTGCAACTTCCAGCTCCCAGTCATCACTGAATCCTCTGTGCGCTCTTCAACAGCTATCCAGCTGTACACTCCTCAAGTGTCACCCCCGCTATCCTGCTGGGTCCCTGGCTTGGCACTTGCTGATGCTTTTCCACTTCTTTACTGTCCCTGGCTGATGAAAATACTGTTCTAGTACTTGCTTCAGCTTACTCACAGTAGTCTCCGGTAACAAGGTGGATGGTCCCTTAGTGGCGACAGTTTCCTCTCCACCTCTGACCACATCTGGTTCCCCGTCCGGCTGAACCTTCAACTCGGTTGGACTCCAATCCTGCAGTCCCAACCCTACGCTGCTTCTCCTGCTCATGGATAGGCCTAAGGCAGCCTAGCAGCCAGGTGTCCCCGGGATAGGCCTCAGGCTTCCGGCCTAGCAGCCTGGGATGACATAACAGACGTCCACCCAGACAGCCATCCAGGTGGCACAGAGCCCCGATCACCTGACTCCACTGAGATAAATAGGCTCTCCCAGCAGGCCAAGGGGCTTAAAGAAACCCTTGCCCATTTACTGAGACACCCCATCCATTCATAATCTGTCCTTGCTATGCCCTTGTCTATCTAATGTCACCAGCTACAATGCCACTTAGTGACAGAAGAGAAAAGATGCAGCAATTCCAGAATTGGGGGGAAATCAGTGGATCTCCTAACAATTAGCCAGGGCAATTACTACCTGGCAAACTAAATTGGTTATCAACCCTGCTTAACCACTTAGCAACCGGCCCATAGCCGAATGACGGCTACAGGGCGGTTGCTTAACTCACAGATGTCCTCAGGTGCGCGCGAGAGCGGGATTCTGGGAGGACGTCATAGTACGCCCTCCCAGAATCCCGCTCTCGCGCGCACCTGAGGACATCCGTGACTTAAGCAACCGCCCTGTAGCCGTCATTCGGCTATGGGCCGGTTGCTAAGTGGTTAAGCAGGGTTGCCAACCATGGAGCGATCGCATGTAAACAAACCGGCATCATGTCATGACACCAGTTCCTCCCTCCCCTCTGTGTACCGATCGGTACAGAGGGGGAGGGATCGGATGGCAGCAGCGCCGCGGGCTAGATGTGTAGTGCCCACAGCGCTGCTCTGTGACAAATGCAGTCACATCCATGGATCCATCCATCCATGCTCAGCCATCCCTCCATGCTCAGCAATACCCTGCACTACTCTGCAATACCCCGCAATACTCTGCAATACCCCGCACTACTATGCAATACCCCGCACTACTATGCAATACCCCGCACTACTATGCAATACCCCGCACTACTATGCAATACCCTGCACTACTATGCAATACCCTGCACTACTCTGCCATACTCTGCACTACTCTGCCATACTCTGCCATACTCTGCACTACTCTGCCATACTCTGCACTACCCTGCAATACTCTGCAATACCCTGCAATACTCTGCAATACCCTGCAATACTCTGCAATACCCCGCCATACTCTGCAATACTCTGCAATACCCCGCAATGCCCTGCAATACCCCGCAGTACTCTGCAATACTCTACAATACCCCGCAACACCCCGCAATGCCCTGCAATACCCCGCAATGCCCTGCAATACCCCGCAATACTCTGAAATACCCCGCAATACGCTGAAATACCCCGCAATACTCTGCAATACTCCGCAATACTCCGCAATACTCTGCAGTGCTCTGCAATACCCTGCAATACTCTGCAATGCCCTGCAATGCCCTGCAATGCCCTGCAATACTCTGCAATCCCCCCACAATACTCTGCAATACCCTGCCATACTCTGTAATACCCAGCCATACTCTGTAATACCCAGCCATACTCTGTAATACCCAGCCATACTCTGTAATACCCAGCCATACTCTGCCATACCCTGCAATACCCTGCCATACTCTGCAATACTCTGCAATACTCTGCAATGCTCTGCAATGCCCTGCAATACTCTGCAATACCCCGCAATACTCTGCAATACCCCGCAGTACTCTGCCATACCCTGCAATACGCTGCCATACCCTGCAATACTCTGCAATACCGTGCCATACTCTGCAATACTCTGCAATACCCCGCCATATGCTGTAATACCCAGCCATGCTCTGCCATGCCCTGCAATACCCAGCCATACTCTCCAATACCCAGTCACCTACACCATAAAAATGATCATAGCGGCTGTTCTACTGCCCTGCAATACTCTGCAATGCCCTGCAATACTCTGCAATCCCCCCCACAATACTCTGCAATACCCTGCCATACTCTGTAATACCCAGCCATACTCTGTAATACCCAGCCATACTCTGTAATACCCAGCCATACTCTGTAATACCCAGCCATACTCTGCCATACCCTGCAATATCCTGCCATACTCTGCAATACTCTGCAATACCCCGCAATACCCTGCAATACCCTGCCATACTCTGCAATACCCCGCAATACTCTGCAATACCCTGCAATATCCCGCAATACCCCGCAATACCCCGCAATACCCCGCAATACTCTGCAATACCCTGCAATACCCCGAAATACCCTGCCATACCCTGCCATACCCTGCCATACCCTGCCATACTCTGCAATTCCCCCCGCAATACCCTGCAATACCCCGCAATACTCTGCAATAATCTGCAATACTCTGCAATGCTCTGCAATGCCCTGCAATACTCTGCAATACCCCGCAATACTCTGCAATACCCCGCAGTACTCTGCAATACCCTGCAATACGCTGCCATACCCTGCAATACTCTGCAATACCGTGCCATACTCTGCAATACCCTGCCATATGCTGTAATACCCAGCCATGCTCTGCCATACCCTGCAATACCCAGCCATACTCTCCAATACCCAGCCACCTACACCATAAAAATGATCATAGCGGCTGTTCCACTGCTTGATTGTTCTTACGGGAGGCGAGAGGGGACGTCCCCCCCTCCCGCCGCCATCAGGTGCTTCTACCGACTCACTGCTACTATCAAAGCCAGGATCTTTTTTTTTTTTTTAATTGCAGGCTTCCCAGCCTAGAGGTGAGATGTTGGGTCTTATTGACCCCATATCTCACTGTAAAGAGAACCTGTCATGCCATATTCCTATTACAAGGGATCTTTACATTCCTTGTAATAGGAATAAAAGTGATCAAAAAATGTATTTTTTTTGGAAAAAAGCATCAAACTAAAATAAATAAAGTAAAATCAACAATAAATTTTTTATTTTTTTTTTTAAAGCGCCCCTGTCCGTGTGCTCGCATGCAGAAGCGAACGCATACGTAAGTCCCGCCCACATATGAAAACGGTGTTTAAACCACACATGTGAGATATCGCTGCAATTGGTAGAGCGAGAGCAATAATTTTGGCCCTAGACCTCCTCTGTAACTCAAAACATGTAACCATTAAAAAAATTTAAAGCGTCGCCTATGGGGATTTTTAAGTAGCGATCCTAGAGCGATCCTCGAGCGTGCAATTTTGAAGGGTGACATGTTAGGTATCTATTTACTTGGCATAACTTCATCTTTCACATTATGCAAAAACATTGGGTTAACTTTACGGTTTTGTTTAAAGCACAAAGCTGGTTTTTTCCCCCCAAAAAAGCGCGTTAGAAAATTGCCATGCAAATATCGTGCGAGATAAAAAGTTGCAACGACCGCCATTGTATTCTCTAGGGTCTTTGCTAAAAAAACATATATAATGTTTTGGGTTCTATGTAATTTTATAGCAAATAAATGATGATTTTTTACATGTAGGAGAGAAATGTCAGAATTGGCCTGGGTGCTCCAGAACGCCTGAAGGTGCTCCCTGCATGTTGGGTCTCTGTATGTGGCCACGCTGTGTAAAAGTCTCACACATGTGGTATCGTCGTACTCGGGAGTAATAGCAGAATGTGTTTTGGGGTGTAATTTGTGGTATGCATATGCTGTGTGTGAGAAATAACCTGCTAATATGACAATTTTGTGAAAAAAAGAAAAAAAAAGAAAAAAAAATCTTGATTTTGCAAAGAATTGTGGGAAAAAATGACTTAAAAAACACATCATGCATCTTTCCAAATACCTTGGAATGTCTACTTTCCAAAAAGGGGACATTTGGGGGGTATTTGTACTTTTCTGGCATGTTAGGGTCTCAAGAAATTAGATAGGCCGTCAGTACTTTAGGTGTGATCAATTTTCAGATATTGGCACCATAGCTTTTGGACTCTATAACTTTCACAAAGACCAAATAATATACACCGATTTGGGTTATTTTTTTTACCAAAGATATGTAGCGGTATAAATTTTGGCCAAAATATATGAAGAAAAATTACTAATTTGCTAAATTTTATAACAGAAGCAAAGAAAAATGCATTTTTTTACAGACTTTTCGGTCTTTTTTCTTTTATAGCACAAAAAATAAAGAACCCAGCGGTGATTAAATACCACCAAAAGAAAGCTCTATTTATGTGAAAAAAAGGACAAAAAATTCATATAGGTACAGTGTTGCATGACTGAGTAATTGTCATTCAAAATGTGAGAGCACCGAAAGCTGAAAATTGGTCTGGTTATTAAGGGGGTTTAAGTGCCCAGTGGTCAAGTGGTTAAACACCAGGATGCTACAGAGGGAAGAACGCTAGCTATATTGGTGGTCAGTGGGAGGAATGCTCCTTACATTTGTGGTCAGCTCAGTGGTACTCTGTCACTGGCCCAGAAAAAGTGCACAGCAAGTGATGTTAGAACTCCTGATCTGCATACTACATCTGTGTTGGTTTAGTGGCACAGAAAGTTTTGAAGCCACTGGACCAGCCAGGCAACTAGCATTTTCAGAAGGCAAGGTCACTAAATGCAGCCTCCATACTCTATTACCTATTACTACATACCTATTTCTCACTACAGGTTTCTTTTAATGTAAAAAAAAATTTGGCCCCATCAACAGGCAGCATGCACGTGCTGGTATGTTGCTGTGACATTTATTTTGAATAGCACCCCAACACACCTATGTTGCAGTGTACCAGAATGCACTGCGCAGTGCCGCCAAAATGCAGCATGTCCCTCATTTTTGTCCATTGAGGTGTTTTACAGCCTATTCCGTCCTAAATAGGCTGCCTAACAAAATCGCGCGTCCTGGTGTGAATAAGCCCTGAATGTTTTGTAACTCATGCTGCTGTGTGTAATTTATAACCATGTACTGTATGTACATACTGATAAATATGGTGAAACATTTAGAAAGAAGCAGGAACACGGATCTCTGCCTTCCCCCAGTCAAAGCATCCCCACACAGTTAGCAAGCACTACCAAGGAACACATTTAACCCTTTGATCGCCACTGATGTTAACCCCTTCCCTGCCAGTGTCATTAGTACAGTGACAGTGCTTTTTTTTTTTTTTTAGCACTGATCTATTGGTGTCACTGGTCCCCAAAAAGTGTCACTTAGTGTCAGATTCGTCCGCTGCAATGTCGCAGTCCCACAAAAAATTGCTAATCCCTGCCATTACTAAAAAAATTCAAATTCCATAAATCTATCCCATAGTTTGTAGACGCTATAAATTTTGCGCAAACCAATCCATATACGCTAACTTTTTTTCTTTTACCAAAAATATGTAGCAGGATACATATTGGCCTAAATCAAGAAAGACATTTGATTTTTTACATATTTTTTTTTTAGCCACTTTTGCCCCCTTAATGACCAGGCCATTTTTTGCGATACGGCACCGTGTCGCTTTAACTGACAATTGCGCGGTCGTGCCACGTTGCACCCAAACAAAACTAATGTCCTTTTTTCCCCACAAAAAGAGCTTTCTTTTGGTTGTATTTGATCACTTCTGCGGTTTTTAATTTAAAGCTCTATTAAAGCTTTTATTTTAAAGCTCAATTTGTGTGAAAAAAATAATATAAATTTTATTTGCGTAGTCAGTTAAAGTAGCACAGTGCTGAATATCAAAAAATGGCCTGGTCATAAAGGGGGTAAAATCTTTTCCAGGGGGCAAGTGGTTATAGAGAGAAATGTGAACGATTAGATTTCAGAAAAATAGTAAAAGCGAATATCTTTTTCATTTACACATTAGCCATATATATATATATATATATATATATATATATATATATATATATATATATATATATATATATATATATATATATATATATATGGGTCACCTCCAATAGTTCCTGCTCCTCCTGTTACCCCTTTCATTTCTAAATGCGTCCCATTCTGTCCCAAAATATAGATGCTCCCAGCAGATAACAGCAGACTTTTATTAAAGTCTTTTTTGTGTTTGTGTGGTTATTTATAGAGGTCAGGAAGGAAAATAATGACATTGGGTGGAAACAATGCTTTACTCCTTGTCTTCAGTGCCGTACTGACATAGCAGTGGAAACTGTTCTATTCCAAGACTATAATGCTGTAAACTCAGTGTTGGTATTATGCTGGATACACAACTGACAACTTAAACTTATAGTCATTGGATGGCTTAAAAAAAAAATAAAATAAAAAATAACAGCTATAATTGTTTCCTAGTTTCCAGTGATTATTGATTATGAAAGGGGCAAAATTTATCACAACCAACTCAATGCCGCTTGAAAGGGTATTTTCACAAGATTTCCACACCAATTTTTATTTCTAATGACCAATGAAGCTGCCATTTTAGCCTTTACCTGGGATCAGTAATGACATCAGAGCACAAGCAACTGTGACAGTTATTATTCACGGCACGCCTTGAATGTGACTATTTTGGCAAAGCATTAAATTGACGGGTTAAGTTCTGCTTTAAAGTTTACATGAAGGTATACGCTAGTTACTGCATATGCACAAGTGTGAAATTGACCAGGAGTCAGGTATAGCACATCGTGAGCTGGTGGGGTCACTTATACTTACACATTATGGTAGACTTACCTTGTCTTTTGGCCTCCTCCAGGGATAACAGTTCTTTAGATCTTCTTCCACTCCTGAAATCTTCTTTCGTTAGCCATTGATGATGTAACTACTGCATATCTAAGCACCTTGCAGATGACGAGAATGTACATTGCACTGTGCATGGCAGAAAAGACAGAAAAATTCTCTTCTACTTGAAAACTCTACATCCAGAACTCCTGATCTACATATGCATAGTACACAAGACTCTTGATGGGGGTAATGCACACTCAGGTCCACCTACCCAAAAGCTTTAGTGGACCCCAATCCTTGTGATCAACAGAAGCTGACCAGTGAGTACTGGGTAAGGGGCTCTTCCGAAGACAGCCCTCCCCAAGGCTGGGGAGGAAGGAACCTGATGGCCACACATTCTCACCCTAAACTTCAGGGTAAGCCTGAGGACCCACATCCTACAATCTATGAGTGAAAAAACACACATATATAAGTGCAAGTGACAAAAATAAATAAGAGAAAATAAAAAATGTGCCAGCACAGATGTCAAGGTCTTGGCAATAACGCCTAGCCCATGAGGTGGCATGCATTAAAAAAGGGACATTGTGGCCTAGTGTCCATTCCCACAGATGGGTCTTAAACTCCCAGTGATATTAGGAGCACCCCCAGGTCACCACACCTAGGGGCAATTACCACTGCAGCATCTTTGCCTCCATGACCCCAGGCCAGACAAGGCAGCACTGCTTGAATCGAGGCACGGGGCCTCTCGGATTCCTCAACACCAAGTACTACCAACCTCCACCTTATGTGGTGGATGCTCAATTCAGATGCCTTCCCACAAGAAAGATCCCTCAGGGGTGCATGAATACTATACAGCCAGTCATCCCAGCCAAAAGGTCAGCAGAGCACCCCTACTGGACACGGATCAGAATAGATACTGCACTTGATCTTAGACAAAAGGCTGAGAACCGATATACCTATCGTACACATCTAAAACTGACACAAATAAAGGCTTTAAACCCCTTGTCTACCAAGATACATTTCTAAATGTATAATGGGTGGAGTTGGTGTCCATATACAGTAAGTACTAGGTGGGGGGAAGCCTGTAAGCCAATGAATGGGACCCATACACCTCACGGTCATTAGGATGTAGGCAGCTACTCCAGGTGAGGCAGTTCAACACCCAGAAGAACCAGCTGTAGTCCCTGTGACTCAAATTACGGTCTGAAGTGGACTTGGGGTTGGTTGCAAAAGGCCTTTTAGGCCAGGCTAAGTGTTCTCTAAAGTTAGTACTAGAACATATATCCTGGAAGTGAGTTACATTGGGGAGTATGCCCGCCTGGGTGAAGCTATGGAGTGGGACATCAAGAGAAAGAGACTGGTATACTATAGAAAGCACTTTGTTTTTCTCAGTTTGAAGGAAGCAAAATGGTGTAGAAACTAGTATACAGGGAGATGGGACCCAACGCTGTGGTGCTCCCAAGGAGAGAAGATGGCTTAATAATTATGTGCTGGTGTATTGCACCTGAGTGACTTCTACAGAAGGTTTGCCCTTGTTTATGCCAATACGTTCCTAAGAGTTTTGTCAGTATGTCAAAGCAATATACATGTCAATGCCATATTTACAAGTTACTGTGAAGTGCGGAAAACATATTCAAGTGTGGACGTTCCTTTCATATGAGTATAATGGTTTAAGGCCTGGGATGACATTGGTAGACCTATGGCAAGGAGTGGACACAATAAGGTGAAGACTTCCAACTACCAGCAGTGGGTCACTGTCCAATCGGAGAAGAAGTGGGACACATTATTTTCAGTAATGATCATGAGAAGAAAGAAGTAATAATGGCCAGAAAGTAAACCCAGATAGTGGAGAATGAAAATCCCGTAACATTAGTGGTCACTTGATAGATGCTCCCTCACACTGGATGTCAGTGGAAAATTGTCTACTTACATCTGTGTCAGCGAGGCATAACTAGAACATTCAGGGCCCCAGTGCAAGGAACCCTCATCCCATGGCCCTTTACTCCCGTTGCGGGACCCTTTATTACGGTTCTGCTGCGGGACCCTATCTGCAACAGGCCCCCTTCCTGCTGTCTTGGGGCTCCCTCATGGTGGCAGAACACCGGGGCTCTGTCACAAGTGCAACCGTTGCGACTCTGGTAGTTTCGCCACTGGTGCCAGTAGTTTTTTATTTTTTGTTATTTATTTTATTGTTATTTTTTACCATTTAATTTTTACAATTTTTTAGGAGCTATTGGGGGCTTTGGTAAGATATCAGGAGTCTAAACAGACCTCCGATGTTTCACCTTTGAGACAGAGAAAAGAGAGCCCGTACGCTCAATCTTTGTAGCCTCAGCTGCACAGAATGAATTGACTGGAATAGCTCTGTACAGAGCTTCCCGTTCATTCACAGACTGAACCATAGTAAACATAGTTTACTACGCTTCAGTTATAAATAAACAGAGTCAGTGATTGGCCCATTAAGAAGAGGGGCCAGTAAATTACATATTTATTGTCCCCTTTCCTGCTTTCCATCCTCGCACATCCCCCCAGCAGCTGGTGGGGGAGGGGGAACCTGGCAGCGCTGCATGGGGGCCAGGAGAGCACACAGGGGCCCAGGGCAGCAGGACCTGGATAGGAGGAGCGGCATATAGAAGAACCGATCCACTCAATTTCCTCCTGCACCTGCTGTATGCGGCGGGAGTGAGAGGAGGAGAAGCAGACTTTCAGCAGCTGTGGGAGGCAATGGAGATCGGTTCCTCTATACGCTATCCCTGCCACCCCTCCTGTCCAGGTGTACAGGGGAAACACACGGGCCCACTGGAGCATGGGGCTGGCCCACAATTGCAGCCTCTGTGATGCCTGTAGGTACGCCCCTGAGTGTCAGTATAGGTGGGAGATCAATACACCACTGTACAAGGAACTCTTGGTAACCAAAGAAGGAATCCTGGTTGATAAAGGTGAAGTTTGAGTGTTGGAGGAGGTTAGCAGCTTTAGACTTAGGTTACATTTTGAAGGTTAGATTAGTCTGTGTGCGTTGGTGCCAACTCTCCTTTTGCTCTCCACTGCTGTGCTGCTAGAGTGGCTGTGGAAGTTCAGCTGCAGCTTTTCTCTTCCCCACTGCCGTAGGTTGTCAGCGGTAGCAAAACACACAGTGGAGTAAAGCCATTAGTGAAGCCACCCATCTCCTTCCTCCTGGATGATGCAGTCACACACGGAACTCTGGGTGTTGTAGTTTAGGGATGCTCTATGCTGCATCAGTGAATGGGGGTGGCAGACCATAATACCCACCAAGCCCTGCATACAGAGGAAGGAAGAAGGACTTTTCCCCAGACATTCTGAGAGAAGCTGGTCTTCTTGTGTGCAGAGGAGAGAGAGTGTGTAGACCTGGCGCTGCGTTATATGCTTATACCAGAGGATCGGAGAGTACAGAGCGGTAAGCTGTGTGCCAAGGGGATACAGTCTTTGCTCTGCCAGAGTACCAGAGTTGCTCTAGGCAAAGCCAAAATTGAGCCCCAAAAAGCCAAAAGTGAGCAGACATCTGACCAGAGGGAGCACTGCTCCTGTGTCACTGGGACTGGTGAGACATTGCTGTTGTTGATTTATTGCTGCTAGCAGAGAGTGAATACTTAGGGATTGGCCACATTTCTAGCAGTCTTACTAACTACATGCAGACTTTACTGAGACTGTACTTATGTGCACCACCATAAAGAATGGGCCCCAACATTAACCAGCTGAAGAACTAGGGCAAAGACTGCTCACTCAGATAGCTGCTTCACAAGAACTTTGCCTGATGTCTATAGTAAGTGGTAACTCTTTAGAGAGTTTTACATTTCATCACTGCCATTTATAAAGAGTGCACTCTAAAGTGGATATAGCCTACTGTTTACAGAGGAATTATTGCAGTATTAATCATTGCTGTACTGTTTTCTAATGCTATTACTTATTTTGTGAATTACCAAGTTTACTCTAACTTAGCTGCATAGAACTCAATTGTATGTTGCTATATCCTAGTGAACATACTGTCTAGTGAACCGTGATTTACCTAATCCTTTACTTACTCATTTATGTGCATACTGCTATGTACTGCAACCCGTGACAATATATTGGGTTAATTTACCACTAACCAGTCTGATGTTTGCTTTTCGATACTGAACCATACTTGTGTACAGGGTATCTACAGTATATTTTTGTGCTCCTCGTAGCAGTGCAGTATCCATTTACTTAAGATGTCAGCGGTCCTGAGGTTGAGTCAAGACAGAGGAGGTACATTAGGGATTCATTGTTTTTTTTTCTTTTTAACAGGTAAGGGTTGGATTTTATGTGTTGTGGGAAGTTAAGAGTTGAAGACTCATTTTAGGGGGTTACATTTAATGTCAAGGGTTCAGGGAGGGCAGGTAGGATTTCACCACTGTTCAAGCAACCTATGGAGGAACCCTGGTTGAGAAAGGCTAGGTTTGGTGTTGAATGTTGGAGGAGGTTAGGAGTGGTAGAGTCAGGGTATGTTTTACGACTTTGATTCAGTTTTTAAGAGTTTGTTTTTTCTTAACCAGGTAGGGGTTAGGTTTGGGAGAGGTTGAGAGCCGAGGACTCATTTCAGGGTGGTACATTAAATGTCAATGGTTCAAGTAGGACAGGTAGCATTTTCAACTGTTCTTAGCACTGAAAGCCCCCAACTGCTACCCCCAGGAACTAACAGACCAGACATAGCAGTATGTTGCCCCACCAAATTCGATGTTTATGGGCTGTTTATATTTAGTGAATTTGTCCTTGGAGTTGCTGTAACCTCTGTTCATTGTGACTTTATTGATAGCCCTTTTATAATGTTTGTCTTGGAATAAAACCAACTTTTGCATTTCCTGCTGTTTATCCAGATACTCTTTGTGGCTTTATCACAATCTCTTACTGCTCAGATAAAACAGTTATCAAATATTTGCTAAAAATAAGTTTATAAACAGTGGTATTTTAGATCAAATTTAATGGTGCTCTGTCATAATGTCTATATTCTCTGTGATTATCAGTTTTTAGCATGGTGTACTTAAAACTGTGCCAAAACTACCATTCAATAATTATTATACTGCAAGGAGATATAAGGTGAACAGCACACCAGTGACTCTTATATTACTGTTATAAGCAGCCGCAATAGTAATAAACATCAGTGGCTTTCTGAATCACACTAAGAAGAACTGAGCAAATCCAATAATTCTATAGGCCACGTGTCTCCAATCTTTGGCTCACAGGCCAAATCTGGCCCACTGCAAGATATTTTGTAAGGTCAGTAGCCTCTTAGGGGGGTCTTCAGGTCAGACTATGGTCTCTTTTCTTTCCAACATCTACAACTTCCCTTCTGGTCTCCAGCACAGGTTCCTCTGGCTAGGCTGTCTTAACAACTAATCATGTTAGTGCCCCCTACATTAAAATCTGTCTTACGTGAGAGCCTCTAACAGAGTGCCCCCTACATAGGAGTCCCCATCAGAGGAGAGAATCGGATCGGTTCAAGTTTATTTGGAATTTCTTTGCTTTGCTTTACTCAATTTCAATTTCTTTCTTTGTTGTTATAAATGATATGCTGATTACAAATAAGTCCAAGTAAAACCTAATATTGGTCAATCGTCTATAAGATTGATTTATTTTGTCCCGCAAATATTTGAAAAATATTTAAATGTGTGTAGAACCCTGCTGTAGGCCAATGAATAAGGAAGCATTCAAATAATGAATGGCAGGTAAAACCCTATCTTGTACTCTACCTATTCTACCAAAGTGCTCCAGGTCTAATGCCTCGTACACACGATCAGAAATTCTGTCAGAAAAAACTTGGATGGTTTTTCCAACGGAATTCCACTCAAACTTGCCTTGCATGAACACGGTCACACAAAAGTTCTCTGAACTTTTGACCGTCAGGAACGCGGTGACGTACAACACTACGACGAGCCGAGAAAATGAAGTTCAGTGCTTCCGAGCATGCGTCAAATTGTTTCCGAGCATGCGTGATTTTTTGCGCATCCGAATTGCATACAGATGAACGCATTTTCGGATAGGAACTTTTTCCGACCGAAAAAATAGAGGACCTGCTCTCAATCTTTTGCTGGCTGGAATTCTGCCAGCAAAAGTCAGATGGAGCATATACACGGTCAGAATTTCTGACCAAAAGCTCACATCCGACTTTTGCTGGCAGAATTTCTGATCGTGTGTATGGGGCATTAGAGTGTAACCAGCAGATAAAATAAGCAGACAGCAATCCACCTGAAACCATTTATTCACCAAAAATGTCCCAGCTGAAAATGAACCGATAGGCGTTCAATGGGACTAAAACAAGCATGCAGATCTGCCGGATCTGTCCGAGTAAAGTCAGAGCTTCTGGCCTGCATGCTTGTTATGGGTCAGTGACACAATAGTACCAATGATTTAGCATGACAACTAATGCCGCGTACACACAGTTGGACTTTTTGACCGGACTGGTCTGACGGACGCCGACGGACCAAATCCGATCGTGTGTGGGCTTCACTGGACCTACAGCGGACCTGTCCAGTCGCAAATCTGACGGACTTTAGATTTGGAACATGCTTCAAATCTTTACGTTGTAACTCCGCCAGACCCAGAAATCCGCTTGTCTGTATGCTAGTCCGACGGACAAAAACCGACACTAGGGCAACTATTGGCTACTGGCTATCAACTTCCTTATTTTAGTCCGGTGTATGTCATGACGTACGAATCCGTCGGACTTTGGTGTGATCGTGTGTAAGCAAGTCCGGTCGTTAGAAAGTCCGCCGAAAGTCCGCCAAAAGTCCGTCGAAAGTCTGTCGAAAGTCTGTCAGACAGGCTGTCGGACTTTTGTAGCTGAAAAGTCCGACCGTGTACACGGCATAAGAACTAGCACTTTCAGAAGCAGAGATCAGCGCTCTATACTTGTTTTGGACAGATTTAGTTTACGAAAAGCAAATACAAAAAGAGAAGCTTAAAGAGTCTATAAAGGCTGTTATGAGAACAACACACTAAAGATTGTAGTGCTGATGACATCTGCTTGTCCTGGAAGATGATTGAACTGCGTTCAATATCAAACACTTGGCTCAGAACTTTATAACCTCCCAGAGCTTTTAGACAAAGTCATGGTGGTCCCTTGTTCCCTGGAGTATATTACTGGATCTGGATGGGCAGACCATGTGGGGTGGGGGGGGGGGTATGGTTATAGAACTAGTCACATTAATAGCAGAGCAGATTCTAAGGGAGGATAGAACTATCTGAGCAATCTGTGGTTAAGTGTATTTGTTTTCCTAATAATATAAAACTAGCTCTTGATTTTTTGTCAGGGAATGGGAAGGTCATTCTTTTGCCGGGTTCCCTTGATTCCCATTTCTTCCTAAGCTCATGTGAATGGTTCTGTAAAGGCCAATAGGTTGACCTAATGAAAGAGCTAATTTTCTATAGAATTTTCACCTATTTGTCTCACAGATGTCAAATGAATTCTGTCTTGAGAGAAATATGGTTGCCATTGATGACCCGTCCTCTGAAAATGCTAGTTGTCTGGATGTTATGATAGCCCACTTGCTTCAATACTTTCCCATTCAGTGGCCCAAAACAAATATGCAGATTTGGAAAGTCAAGGAAAAATCAGATGTTCTAACCTGCAAAATTGTTGTGTCAGTGGTTAACAAATGAAACAAGGAGGGTCAGAAGGACAACCAGCAAACTAGAATATACACAAGGAGATCAATATCAGCTTCCAAGTTCCTCTTAGGATAGGTTTCCTTTAAAATAGCCCTGCCACCACAATACCCAGTTGCAGGTTGAACATATGCTGTAAAAAGTAGGTATTAAAGAATAATTCCAGGCACGGGTATTTTATACATGGCTACATTGGTCCAGGTTGGACTAATATAAGTATGTATATACCGTACCTGGCTAATGCCTCTGGAAATGACTGAAGAGACAGCGGTACTCCAGTGATCTCCACTTGTTTCCGGGTTCCATGCCCATGCCCCTCCAAAGGTTTTCTATGAGGTTGAGATCTGGAGACTGGCTAGGCCACTCCAGGACCTTGAAATGCTTCTTATGAAGCCACTTCTTTGTTGCCCGGGCGGTGTGTTTGGGATCATTGTCATGCTGAAATACCCAGTCATGTTTCATCTTCAATGCCCTTGCTGATGGGAGGAGGTTTGCACTCAAAATCTCACAATACATGGCCCCATTCATTCTTTCATGTACACGGATCAGTCATCCTGTTCCCTTTGCAGAGAAACAGCCCCAAAGCATGATGTTGCCACCCCCATGCTTCACAGTAGGTATGGTGTTCTTTGGTTGCAAGTCAGCATTCTCTCTCCTCCAAACACGACGAGTTGTGTTTCTACCAAACAGTTCTACTTTGGTTTCATCTGACCATATGACATTCTCCCAATCCTCTTCTGGATCATCCAAATGCTCTCTAGCAAACCTCAGACGGGCCCGGACATGTACTGGCTTAATCAGGGGGACACGTCTGGCACTGCAGGATCTGAGTCACTGGCGGCGTAGTGTGTTACTGATAGTAGCCTTTGTTACGTTGGTCCCAGCTCTCTGCAGGTCATTCACTAGGTCCCCCCCGTGTGGTTCTGGGATTTTTGCTCACCGTTCTTGTGATCATTTTGACCCCACAGGGTGAGATCTTGCGTGGAGCCCCAGATTGAGGGAGATTATCAGTGATCTTGTATGTCTTCCATTTTCTAATTATTGCTCGCACAGTTGATTTCTTCACACCAAGCTGCTTGCCTATTGCAGATTCAGTCTACCCAGCCTGGTGCAGGTCTACAATTTTGTTTCTGGTGTCCTTTGACAGCTCTTTGGTCTTCACCATAGTGGAGTTTGGAGTGTGACTGTTTGAGGTTGTGGACAGGTGTCTTTTATACGGATAACAAGTTCAAACAGGTGCCATTAATACAGGTAATGAGTGGAGGACAGAGGAGCCTCTTAAAGAAGAAGATACAGGTATGTGAGAGCCAGAAATCTTGCTTGTTTGTACGTGACCAAATACTTATTTTCCACCATAATTTGCAAATAAATTATAGTTGAGGTATACCTATGATGACAATTACAGGCCTCTCTCATCTTTTTAAGTGGGAGAACTTGCACAATTGGTGGCTGACTAAATACTTTTTTGCCCCACTGTAAATATCAGCCTGCTGTGGAATGGAAGGGGTATAATGTTTTTTTTTTTTTAATTTAAAACCATATTTTCAGCACTTTGGAGAGCTCAGGCTGGGGGTCAAATTTACAGAGTGCCCAAACTGGGCAATAATAGAACAGGATAGCAGTTCAAAAAACAACCCTGTCCTACAGTATTACTACCATCTGCTCCTAGTAATGAAAAGTCCAAAGGGCACATGGGAATAGAGCTGCAGGAAAAATGGGACCCAAGAGGTGAAAGCCCAAAATGGGGGTTTCCATTACATAAAGTAATTCCTTCTATTTCCCTAGGGCTGCCCATACACCATTTCGTTTTCTTTCGAACATTCATACGGAAAGTATAAAAATCATTTGTCAAAACATTCTTTTTTGCCATCATTCAAACAACTAATTTCATTTGAAAAGTCCATAACATTTCGTCCAGATCTGCTATTTGAACAGAATCCCAGATATATGACTCGTTTCATTACTGTTACAATAATAAAATTTATTTTTCCTGAAAGAAAACCAAATTCAGCATTCGAATTTTGGTTGTTTAAGAAAAAGGGTTTTACCCCCTTCCTGACCAGGCAATTTTTTACAATACTACACTGCGTTGCTTTAACTGACAATTGTGCAGGCTGGGGACACCGTACACAAATAAAATTGATGTCCTTTTTTTCCCACAAATGGAGCTTTTTTTTGGTGGCATTTAATCATCTCTGCCGTTTATATTTTTTGCACTATAAACAAAAAAACACCGACAATTTTGAAAAAAAAAAGTATATATATTTTTACTTTCTGCTATAAAACACATCCAATAAAATGTTAAAAAAATTGAATTTCTTCATCAATTTAGACCAATATGTATTCTGCTACGTTTTTGTTAAAAAAAAATCCAAATAAGCATATATAGATTGGTTTGCGCAAAAGTTATAGCTTCTACAAACTATGGGATAGATTTATTGACTTTTTATTTTTTTTATTGTTTTCACTAGTAATGGCGGTGATCAGCGATTTTTAGCGGGACTGCGACATTGTGGTGGACAAATCTGACAGTAAGTGACACGTTTTGGGGACCAGTGACACCAATACAGTGATCAGTGGTAAAAAAAAATGCACTGTCACTGTAAAAAATTACACTGGCAGGGAAGGGGTTAAGTGTTCTCCTAGGCAGTGCTTTCTAACTGTGGGGGGAATGCTGTGACTGAAGGAAACCAGAGATCCGTGTTTCTACTTAGCAGAAACATAAGATCTCCATGTTCCTCCCTCACAGAATGGCGGCCTGCCTTATTTATCTCCTGTAAACAATCGGCGGGTCCCAGCGGCCATTGCGCCCCAGAGCCAAAGAGAGGAATCACGTACAGATACCGGATTTTTCTCTTAAGGGCCGCCCTATATGTACATGGGGCGGTCCTTAAGCGGTCAAATTTTCTCATCAAAACTAGCGGCAAAATGGAACATCAATTTGACCCCACGAACCATTAGAAAATCGAATGAATGTGCAATGCTATTTAGTGTAAACCCAAACTATGCCCGCTTTACTTCTAATGCTGCTGTGATAGATCAAAAATGTAATCTTAAATATTACATTTTATAAATACAGCGCTAAAAAATCCTAAGCCCTTTTAGTGTTTTGAAATTCATACAAATGTGTCAACAATTTACACAATACATATAAAAAGTATGTAGTGCCTAAATAAACACAAAAATCTAAATAGATTCAATAAACAAATTAAACTAAAAAACGTTTCAAACAAGGTGCCACGTGCAAGTAAAAGTGCTTAGTGTCCAATATACTTTTCAGCTCTTCCACTTTAAATTCCCGTATTCTTCTGAAACCACTCACTAGATTTCTCAAACCACTCACCAGATTTACAGACCCACTACTTTATAGGGTCTATACACGCTCATGATCATAGAAGGGTTCCATCACTCCTGTCCTTCAAGCCTCCACCACTACTCTTTCAAGAATTCCACCACTCCTTTGCCTTGGGGGTTTCACCCTACCTCCTCTCTTGGGGGTCTACCACTATAACTTCTCATCTTGTGCCACTTCACCAGACCAGCTTAGCAAACACCAAATACCTCCTTATCTGACTCTCAAAGGATGCCGACATAAGGAAGTAATGCAATAAAATCTTCATAGTGTAACATGGTTTATTTACTTTAAAATCATATATAAAACCAAATACACTCACAAAACCCTGTGCTGCCTCCCAGCACTAAGATAAAAATGCTCCAAGTCGGCTCTACTGCATAACCTGGTGCAAGCCTTCTGTGTGTGCGGGATGATGTCACAGGTAGCTCCGCCCTAAAGGTGCAACGCCCTCCCACACACAGAGAACGCTCGCACCAGGTTATATGGTGGAGCGCATTTGTATGAATTCGAAAACACTAAAAGGGTTTAGGAAATTTGAGCTCTGTTTTTATAAAATCTAAGAATTTGTATATGACAGGCACACCTCCAGGTTAATAGATTGCTCCTCCAGGAAAAAAAAAAAAAAATCACTTGCCGAGGACATACAAATCAAAAGAAGAGAAAGAGCCACCTCATAGTGCAGTGAAACAAGGGCTTTCACATTTACTAAAACTCTATACACTCATATATATCTGAATAGATGCAGCATGTCACAAAATATCATAGATGTCAAACAAGATAGCCACGATACCTAGCGCAATGCCGTCACACGCCGTAGCTCTACCCTGCGCGTTTTGTCATCAATAGTCGTCAGAGGCTTGGCCAATAACCATCACCTCGCTCTTTATCACAGCCATCTTGTTGATCTGAAACTTCTGATATTTTTACATGGGGAGGGGGGTCGGGATCTGGGGGCTCCTCTTGTTAAAGAGGGCTTCCATATTCTGATAAGCACCCCCACCAACAGATCCCCACAACCACCTGTCAGGGTTGTGGGGAAGGGGCCCTTGTCCCCATCAAAATGGTCTGCCCCGAAGCATCGCCCCATGTTGAGGGCGTGTGGCCTGGTATGGTTCAGGAGGGGCTGGGATTCTCAGTTGTCCCCCCCTTTCCTGACCTACTGGGCTGCATGCTTGGATAAGGGTCTGTTATTGATTCTGGGGGGTACCCCACACTGGTTTGACATGGGGGTCCCCTTAAATTCCATAACAGACCCAAACGGCCCGGTAGTGGATTGGGGGGCATGCTGTTTTTTTCCTTTATTTTTCATTGCTGGCATTCTTTTGTTTACATTCAACTTCAAGAGAAGCACGCTGACAGCTGATGAGTCATTGGCTTTAAAGGACGAGGTGGCCGACTTCCTGGCCCGCTCCTCAACAACCAGCTATTCTTCACACAGAGCTTTCAACCAATTCAAAATTAGATTCCTTCTGAAAATGTGAAAATTGTTAGAAAATGAAGAAACTAAAACACATTTTTCCGTTCTGCACGTCTAGGGACTTTTTAGAGCACAAACAAAACAATCACATTGGTCAAAGTTATAACAAAGTCGCACTCATCCAAAGTCGTACCCAGGTCGCACTGTAATGTCCCAATGGAAATCGCGCGCTTTTGAGGCCGCACAAGTGAGAATAGGGCCTTATTGTAAGTGTTATGTTATTTGTTATCCACAAATTTGTTAGCTGCTTTTATGTTTTCGTAGCTAAGCGCAGGTATAATTTATTAATTAAAATCGAAGAATGAATGTGCAGACAACAAAAATATTGAAAAAATGAAATCTTACTCTTGTATGGCCTGTTTACCTCCATCCTTATATTCGCAGTTAGAAACATTGGTCTCTTGGAACTTAATATAGTTAGTCCTCTGCAAACCAGATGCTTCGCAGCCTATTCATGGCAATTAAACATGTTTTGACATTTTCAATGTCATTTCCTTAGAAAAAGAAATAAAAAATGCACTACCCAGTATAATTTTCAGACCACAGAAAAACACATTTTCGGAAGCAATAATTCACCTCAGCGTGAGAACTGCATTCGTTATGCTGGACTATAGCGGTGAATTGAACCTTTGTCTCACCCCATAGACTTTTCATACATTTTGTCAAAATATGAGGCTTCCTGATACAACTTTCGGCAATGCTGGAATTGGAGAGTTTGTAAGTACATTTCCCATTAGCAGGAATTTGAGCCATAGACCCAAAAATGTGTAAATCTGTGCTTAAAGCTCCCACCCTTACTCATCCGCGGGAGGTTACTGAACACATTTTGGTTGGTAAATATTTCCACCTGGCAGCTGTGCCTTGGACGCCGATCCCTTGCTGAGATGCATCAACCAGAATTCACAGGAGTATTAATGGGTCGGATCCTTGGACCGTAGCTCCTGCCAGCTCCAAGCTCCATCTGATTGGTGTGGTTTTTGAGGCTGTTTAGTGGCTTTAACCACAATTCAGCTTCCAGTTCCCCCACACATAGCCAGAGAAACAGGAACCAAGTGAATTTCGTGCCTGGGCAGACTCAGAGTGAACCCTTCCACCTAAAAAGACAAACCAACGGTGCAACCCGAGATGTAACACTCTAAAGTGTTTAAGTTTTGTTTCTCGTTGGCGTTTTCTTTGAGGAAATTCCAGGCTTAGGACCCATTTTCAAATTCCATTGATCAGAAGTCCTGAAATCTAAGACTTTTGTTTGAGTTGAGACGGCCTCGTGTTTTGTATAGGGGACCAAAATGTATTCACATGAATGATGGAAATCATGGAACTGCAAACAGAGTGAAAATAAAGAAGAAAAGCGATTTTCTATGTTTTTTTTTCCAATCGTGAAGCCTGGTGGTAATTTGAGAGATTGTGTTGATATGTGGAGCCCCTACTCAGGAGTTGGTTCAGAGGGGAGCTGTAGAATTGACCTCCTTTAGGGGCGGTAATGTTGCTTCTTTGCAATTTTATTATTTAAAGTTACCTGAATGATATTTGCACTACTTGGAGGCTTTTCTCTTATAGAAATGCAGATAGACTTGTCAGCTTGCTGAGCTTGTGATTTCTAGCACAGTCTCTCCAGCAGCAACTAAAGGATTGAGCAATACTGAGACACCAAAGGAATTGTCCCAATTTGAGCAAACTCTGGTACTGATGCACATGGGATAGTAGCTGTACAAGTCACTAGGATCCTACACTCGCAATGTCCTTGGTACTTGGATGCCTCCTTCTTACATGAGCCAGGCATTTTCCTGTGATCTCCCCAGACCAGATCTTCAGTTAAATCCCTTAATCAGTTTCGGCAGGTTCAGTAGAATAGGCATCCCAGCTCTAGAATGGTGGGACCTCAAAGAGCACATGTAGAAGTACATCTGGGCTGCCCAGAAGGGCAGAGTCCTTCAGGCTGGGAACTTCTCCTGGACAAGAACTGGGCTACCTCCGAGTCCAGTCTTATTTATGCACTCGTTGGCCACCTACTGGGCATCCCCTACCAGGGATTGCCTGAGACCACTCTGCAGAGCTCAGTGAGGAGAGCTCTGGGAGCTTATTGGCGGGAAGGGACACACCCCCTCCAGAGTCGAGGCTGTCAATTTGCTGGAGCTCCCTCCCCTGTCACCATTTTTCTCTTGGTGTCAGGAAAACGTGTCATAAGTGATTCATGCTGATAGCAGAGGAACAAAGCAGCAGACAAACGTGACACTTAGTACTCTTAATTGAGACAATTACACACACTTTAAAAGAATATGCTTTGTTCATATTTTGTGTCTGAGGTTTACAGCCACTTTAGGCAGATGTCAGATAGCTGTGTGGTTTTCTGCTTGGAACAATGTCAAATGAGCAGATTATGCCATTAATAACAAAGGCAAGTCTCTTGGACTGTTAATTTTTTTTTTTTGTTCTAAGCCAGGGGTCTCCAAACTTTCTAAGCAAAGGGCCAGTTATGGTCATTCAGGCTTTGGGGGGGGGGGGGGGGGGGGCAAACTGTGGCCAGTGGGATTAGAAAACACCCTGACGTCAGTGGGATTAAACAATGCCCCATCATTGGTTTTAGTGGGAGGAATAGTGCCCCATTGTTGGTATTTAGTGGAGGCATAGTGCCCCATCTGTCTGTGAGAGGAATGGTGCCCCAACATAGGTGTCAGTGGAAGGAATGGTGCCTCAAAGGCCGGATGAAGGCAAGCAAAGGGCCACATCTGGCCCATAGGCCACAGTTTGGAGACCACTGCTCTAAGCCATTTGTATTGTCAAGGGCTCACTTAGATGTGCTTTGAAATTTTAGACACCATAAATTCCCATTAACGCAGTTATTGCATTATGATAGGTTTAGATTTTGGATGTGTTGTGTAAAATAGTGCTTGCCAGATGCCTCTACTGTGATGGCTTTCTATTGTATAGACTCTTGTACTAGTAGCATCTCCAATGCACTGTAAATGGCATAGGCATGTGTGTGAAGCTTTTGCGGCGAGTTGACATGAATGAAGGCATTTGGGAAGTGGTAAAGCCAGCCAAACCTAAATTTTTTTTTTATTTCCATAGTATTTTATTGAAGAAAATTCAGGAATAGATGAACCTGTATAACAGTAATTATATGGACCCAACGGTCTAAGGATATACAAGGATTTTGTAGCGATTGAGAGGAAACATGTATACCAATTGTAGGAAAATAATAGTACACAACAGTGACTATGAGTCAGTTTCTTAACCGCTTGCCGACCATCGGCAGAAAGGCACAGGCAGGCAAATGGGCCTACCTGTAGGTCCCTTTGAATTTACCGCCTATCGGGCGCGCGTGCCCGTGGGTCCCGGGAACTCGTCGTTCGCCGGCGGAAAATCGATTGCGGTGAGGAGAGGCAGAACGGGGAGATGTCTTTGTAAACAAGGCATTTCCCTGTTCTGCCTTGTGACATCACAGAGATCTACTGCCCCCTCTCATTGTGAGCAGTGATCGTTGTCATGTCAGTGGTAGCCCATCCCCCTTACAGTTAGAATCACTCCCTAGGACACACTTAACCCCCTGATCGCCCCCTAGTGTTTAACCCCTTCCCTGCCAGTGTCATTTACACAGTAATCAGTGCATATTCATAGCAATTATCACTGTATAAATGACATTAATCCCAAAATAGTGTCAAGAGTGTCCGATGTGTCCGCCATAATGTCGCAGTCATGATAAAAATCGCAGCTCACCATCATTACTAATAAAAAAAAGTAAAAAAAATGCCATAAATATATCCCCTATTTTGTAGACTCTATAACTTTTGCTCAAACCAATCAGTATACGCTTTTTGCGATTTTTTTTTTTATCAAAAATATGTAGAAGAATACATATCGGCCTAAACTGAGAAATAAATTAGTTTTTTTTATATATTTTTTAGGGATATTTATTATAGCAAAAAGTAAAAAATATTGCTTTTTTTCTCAAAATTGTCACTCTTTTTTTGTTTATAGCGCAAAAAATAAAAACCGCAGAGGTGATCAAATACCACCAAAAGAAAGATCTATTTGTGGGAAAAAAGGACGTCAATTTTGTTTGGGTACAAAGTCGCATGAACGCGCAATTGTCAGCTTGACGCAGTGCCGAATCGCAAAAAAAATGCTCTGATCAGGAAGGGGGTAAAATCTTCCGGGGCTGAAGTGGTTAAAATAGGTAGTAATGATCATTAGAGTTTCTGTAGGGTGCTATGTTGGATATGTTTTTCGGTGTGGTATGTGTCAGATAGTGTAAGTTGCTTGTGTTTTGTAAATGGGCATAGGGGTGATAGTCCTGCTGGCAGCCTTGGTTAGGTCCGTTGGTTGTGTGTAAGAGAGTGTGGGGGGGGTTTGGGGGGGGATTATAGGTAAAATAGGTGTAGGGGGTTATGAAGGAGTGCAGTTTGGGGGGGGGTATAAAGATAGGGGGAGGGTACCGCTGTGATATAGGAGGGTGGAGTAGGCCGAGATGGGGGGAGGGGGGCAAAGGCCTCCTACCTGACCCTGTACTTTGGCCCATCCCCAACTTACATTCTGAATAAAATTTAGACTGGAGCACCATGAAGCACTGCAAGTTTGACCATGTCAACTACTCTGTCAGTGGCATTGGATCAGTAAAGAGGTTTAAAAGGCATTCCTGAGGCTTTAAAAGAGCTGATGAAATGCCTCTTTTTGGTGCACATGTAAACTTAGCCTTAGGGCTTTTTCGCATTGATGGTTGAGGGGCAATAAAACCCTGCGGTTATGCCACGTTTCTACCACTCTCCCTTTAACTGCAGAGGCCATGGCTGGGGGCATACGCATGCCGCAGCCGCAAAGCTTTACTTCGCAGCAGGAATTATACCTCCTGTCACTTTCAATTGAATGTGGCTGCTCTGCAACTGCCCTACAATCACCACCTGTTGTAACCCTGTAAATGCTGCACCACCTAGCTCATAACACTTTACTGGATTCTACATTTACATTAGTGACTGTCACTTCCATGCCTATGAAAAGCAGGCAATATGTTGCCTCCTTGATGCTTGTTTTAACCCAGTAAATGCTGCAGCACCACAAGTGGTTGTGTGGCAGTTGCCGAGTGGCCCTATTCACTTGAATGGGTCATGTTCAGCTACAGTACTGCCTGCCGAATGAGAGGGGGGGATGCTTTGTGGTCACTACATGTGTACATCCCTGTCCACTGCATTTGCAGTCTAAAGAGGTTTTTGACCCTGTAAACAAAATTTTTAAAGTCAGCAGCTACAAATACGGCTGACTTAAAAAAAAAACAAAAAACACAAATTTACCTGTCCCGGGATCCAGGGATGTCTTCACCTGACCTGGCTCTTTGCTGGTCCTTGGGTGCAGGCGCCGGCATCTTAACTGTAGGCAGCTGACTGACTTCTTGTGGCTTCGAAGCCAGCTGTCCAGTGCTCCTGTGACGTGTCCCAAGACACTGCAGGGGGAAGGAAGGTTGGGGACAAACTATTGCTCAGACGATTGGCGATCTGACCAGAAGTAGTGGGAGTGGGTACCTGTCAAAATCTGGTACTCGGTCCCCCTGAAAAAAACCATTTCAAATATTGGTGGGGGGGGGGGGGGGGTGAGAGTGGGGAAAAGTGGAACTTCCCCTTCTGAGTTTAGTTCCACTTTAAGGGGGCAGCAAAAAAAATTGCGCAATCATGTGTTTTTACCAACCTCAACCACAAGTGTAAACGAGCCCTTAGAATATCAACTAAACAATGTCAGATGTGACTAAATTCTACAAACAAGGAACAGCTTCACTGTGGAGTAACCCAACAATCCCTATTATATAGCACTTTGGTACTCCAAGCAATTTAACTTTATTCTCATTCCCTTTTTATATGTTTGTGTGTTTTTTGCACAGCACTATGCACTTTATTCACTACTGACTAGTAAGCTGTAGGTACTTGGACTTGCCCTGAAAGTCTTGGGGGAGATAACATGGCTTTATGGTCAGGTTCTCCCCCTCCTATGGGGTCTTCCTTTGGGGAAGCCCCACCTAGTGCTTTGGTTGACCATGCCTCGGCAGATCGCCTGAACAATGGGGTTCATCTGGTTTTGGCTGGGTGTACCACAAATACCCAGTCCTCGTTAGGAGTCTTGCACCTCCTGGAGATCAGGGCCTCTTTTCAGAGGAGGACCAAGTGTACACCCTGTGCTTCTCTTTTGGGTTCTTAAAAAAAAAAAAAAGAAAAGCAAGCCCATATTCTTCACTAGAAGGACTGTTTACACAGATAGAAACCAGTGCCTGATAGCAATTTAAAGTCTTTGATATTCTCAACAACCCTTAGTCAAAACCAGAGGGGATGGGAAGAAAACTATTCATAACAAGAGCCAAGGTAAGTAAAGTCAGCACTGAAAATTTTGTAACTTTAAAAATGTGTTTGAAAGGTTTATTGGCCCTGCATTGAGTTCCCTGTAATGAGTTCCCTTGTATACAGTTAAATCCCGAATAAATATAAAAAATGATTTGTCTCGGAATCCTAGATATGGTGCCTGACTGATAAAACCCAAAACCCTGGGACATTTGGAAAAACAAATGGACCTTCCTAAGCGCGGGCCAAAGAGTTAAACAGGAAACATTCTTCTCTTAGCGGTACAATCACTGTTTATCCGCTTTTTAAGTAAGCGTAACACCTTTTGTCAGGAAGTTATTCCTGGCTGCCTACTACAAATTTCTGGAAATGGCTTCCAATAGATGCTCTAGAAACAGAACTGGAGCGCCGACTCATTAATAAACGACTTGCTGTGTCTGATACAGATCTGGGACTAATAGTCACCCTCTCAACAGATTTGTCGTAGGAGATTTAAAGGGTGTGTCCACCCAAAACTGAGGTTGATTTTTTTTTGTTATTTTTTCCAATTCTTGCAGTAAAGCCAGGGAAACAACCTAGTAGTATATTATTGTGCCTTATTAAACAAGAATGTTCTGCATACAAACTATGATTATTTACAGGAATAAAGTACAAGATATACAGATATACACATAGTGCTTCAAATATGCATGCATAGCACCCTACCTACTATATCCTTTCTTAGCAAATGCACTAGTCTGTATGGCATAGGGATACAGTAAAAGTCACATAGCTTCCATTATAGCTGCTCCAAGATTTCATTAGCAAACTGGACTCCAGGCATTTCAAGATATTGCAGGAAAATGGGTTTTTGCACTTGGCAGTCTTTTGTTCCCTTGTCGTGTGGCCTCTAGTGTTCTCCCTTGGCAAAGGCCTCCTTTCAGATTATGTTGCTGACCTTTAATCTTGGAAAGGTTGGTAACCATTCCTACATGGGCATATTTCTTTCAGATTGGGTTCCTTCTTCAGTTTCTATGGGGGTCTATGCCATGCATCAGTTTCTGTGAGTGACTATACCACACTTAAAAACAAATAAAGTGCTACGCTAAAGAAACAATTAAACAAAAAAAAATATAGAAAACATAAAAAATGACAATACGTGTATAAAAGTATAAAGTGATAAATAGATAAATCATACAGGGCACTTATAATTCATAATAAGTTAAATAAAGTTCATCAAGAGTCTATTTAAATAAATCCAGCTGATGAAGTGTTCCTCAGTAAATTCCAATCCAAAGGTGTCACCACCATTCACCATCACCCAAAATGCAGTAAAGCTGGGTTCACATATATGCAAATTGGATGTTGGTTTCCTCTCAATGGAGCTGGTTCACACAGGTCCAGGGCGGCCGCAGAGTGGATTGCAAAAGGGTCCTGTGTGTATTCTGGTTCAGGTGCGAATTCAGGCAAAAAGTTGGACCTGAATCGCACCTGAACCGGTGAACAGACATGAACCCGCAGTCGCACATATGTGAATCCGGCCTAAGAGTATCTGCTGACCAAATACCCATGACCCTTTTATTACAAGAGAAGTCATATAAAGCATGTGTGGTCACTCAAAATCGCCAATACACTTCCCGGACTGCTCTCTAAGCTCCTAAGGTATTACCAATGGGCAAACATACCAAGGCTCCAGCAGGAGATATTACACAGTTACATAGTAGGTGAGGTTGAAAAAGACACAAGTCCATCAAGTCCAACCCATTAGAGAACCCTCTACGTAGTTTAAGGTTAAACCCCTTTTCTTATAATTTTAATGAGTGGCTATGTGTCTTATTAAACTCCCTTCCGCTAAAAAAGTTTTATCCCTCTTGTGGGATCACCAGTATGGTATTTGTAAATTGAAATTATATCCCCTCTCAAGCATCTCTTCTCCAGAGAGAATAAGTTCAGTGCTCACAACCTTTCCTCATAACTAATATCCTCCAGACCCTTTATTAGCTTTCATGCCCTTCTTTGTACTCGCTCCATTTCCAGTACATCCTTCCTGAGGACTGGTGCCCAGAACTGGACAGCATACCCTAGGTGCGGCCGGACCAGAGTCTTGTAGAGTGGGAGAATTATCGTTTTATCTCTGGAATTAATCCCCTTTTTAATGCATGCCAATATTCTGTTTGCTTTGTTAGCAGCAGCTTGGCATTGCATGCCATTGCTGAGCATCTACTAGGACCCCCAGGTCCTTTTCCATCTTAGATTTCCCCAGAGGTTCTCCCCCAGTGTACAGATTGCATTCATATTTTTGCCACCCAAATGCATTATTTTACATTTTTCTACATTAAACCTCATTTTCCATGTAGTTGCCCACCCCATTAATTTGTTCAGGTCTTTTTGCAAGGTTTCCACATCCTGCGGAGAAGTTATTGCCCTGCTTAGCTTAGTATCGTCCGCAAATACAGAGATTGAACTGTTTACCCCATCCTCCAGGTCGTTAATGAACAAATTAAACAGGATTGGTCACAGCACAGAACCCTGGGGGACCCCACTTCCCACCCCTGACTATTCCGAGTACTCCCCATTTATCACCACCCTCTGAACTCGCCCTTGTAGCCAGTTTTCAATCCATGTACTCATGGACCTTGCCATGCCAACGGACCTTATTTTGTACAGTGAACGTTTATGGGGAACTGTGTCAAATGCTTTTGCTAAAACCAGATACACCACGTCTACGGGCCTTCCTTTAACTAGATGGCCACTCACCTCCTCATAGAAGGTTAATAGATTGGTTTGGCAATAACGATTCTTCATGAATCCATGCTGATTACTGCTAATGATACCGTTCTCAATACTAAAATCTTGTATATAGTCCTATATCATCCCTTCCAAGAGTTTACATACTATTGATGTTAGGCTAACTGGTCTGTCATTCCCAGGGATGTATTTTGGGCCCTTTTTAAATATTGGTGCTACATTGGCTTTTCTCCAATCAGCTGGTACCATTCCAGTCAGTAGACTGTCAGTAAACATTAGAAACAATGGTCTGGCAAATACTTGATGTGGAAAGAACAAAAACATGCCTCTCAATAGTGCAAAAAAACCTCCAGCATATTTATTTAAATATAAAAGTGCACTTACAAACAAATAAAACAGATGCGCATTACCAGAAATATCACCAAGTCATTGATCCACTATTCCAGGAGAGCGATGGCGTCGGCACAAAGCTCAGCCCATAGACCACACTACACAGCCAGAACAAAACATTTAAAAGAGGCATTGGCATCCTGGCAGTGAAAAATAAGGTCACACAAGCTATGATCCATGCTAAAATTTAAGCGGTCATCTACGATAGATTAGCCAAATATGAAGCCCTCTGGTCCCCATAGGTAATACACTTCCTTCCACCCAACTTTGACGAATCTCTTCTACTCCCCTAATAGATATCATCACCTAGTGGCGTATTGATATTCTCCACAAGGTTCCATCTGGTGACACAAGGGGTTCCCCCTCCTCCCACCCCATCTTCCCTTTTTTTCCCTTTCATTCTCTCCACATTCTTAACTTTCCTCCACTACTTCTTTATTTCTATACCATGTCCCCCCCATATGGGTAGCCAACTTTCCTGGAATTATCTATTGCACCCCAGTAGGCCCTCTCACACGAGCGCTATCTCACTACATTGTGCAAGCTCTACTTGTTACTTACGCTACCTGAGAAAACTACCCGTGCTACCTGTTTATCTTTTTGTCTATTTAAAGGACCACTGTTTGACTGTATCACTTTTGTTCCTTACTGACCTACAGAATACTTACACATGAGAATAAAAGGTTGGCTGAATCGTCGCCCCCTCATGACACAGCTTGTTCCCAGATGGGGTGTCCGAGGGTGTAAGATGATCCTCCTAACCTTGAACTCAAACATTGAAATAGATTGCAATGTTTACACATGTTTATTATTATTGTTCTTTCATTTGTACTCATACATACAACCCCACTTCCTATGTGCTACTAGTTGACATTGTTCACACTCCCCCCCTTCTTTTTTCCTGTTCTTCCTGAAAACTTCAATAAACATATGGAACAAGAAAAGAGGCACTGGCAATTTTCAATCTTGTGCATATAGTCAGATGATGGACTACCTTAAACGAGGGTTAACAGTTCTGGAGAGCGCGGCTCCCACACAGCCAAACTTTCTTTAATGGGCATCCAACAGTCGTTTTTATACAATAGCTTTACAAAAAGGAGTGCCAGACTAACAACAAATGGAAGAGTCCAAGAATTGTTGGTAAATAGGTCATAAAACAGCCAACACGTTTTGAGGGCAACCCCACTCCCCCTTCCTCAGGGCTCGATGGGATACAACTTGGATGGAGTCAGAGAGAACAATGCCCTATCAGGTCTATATTGTTAAAACTTTCCTCATGGAGTAACAGTTGCTTATTGTCAATAAAGATTTATTGCCACTCAGCAACTCCTACATTGTCTAATAATATAGATCGTTGAGTTCATTTTTTTCTGTATCCAAGTTTTATCACATTTTGAGCCCTGATGAAGAAGGATTGGTTTTGCTCCCTGAAACGTGTTGGGTGTTTTTTTTTTTTTACCAACAATTGGACTATTTTATCCGTAGTTGGTATGGTCCTTTCTGTAATTCTATAGTTAGACACCACATAGCTAAGTCAGTGACCACACTTTTCTGTATGGTAGATAAACAATATGGCATGGTCACCTCCCACTTCCTTCCTGTTGACAGGGCAATGAAGGTGCACAATCAGAACTATAAAGGTCATTGCTGTTGCTACCGCTTCTATAAACAGGCTGGCTGCACTAGTCAATATAATAGAGCTTAGACTGACTCACAGTAATGGCCCTCCCTTTATCAATTGAAGTTCTTGTGCATAGGGAAATATAGGAAGCCAATATGAAGACACCTATCAGATAGTTCTACTATCAACATTCATTTAATACATTTAATGATTTGTAATGAGCATATAACTGGGGAAAAGGGTGTTTTTTTTATATCTGGATAGATTTCATCTTTAATTTGGCTGTTGTGTCTTTATGTGCCTGGTGGGCATCTGCACACCCACTACAGAAACTTCAACGAGGGTAGGACCAAAAAAGACATGATGAACAACAGGAGTACACTTTAGGTAGCAAGAGAAAATATAGGCTGAAATTATTTTTTGATTGTGTTCAATGTTATTCTTCTTTATCTTAAAGTCACCTCATCCACTGCATACTAGCTTGTCATTTCTGTTAAATATTTCATAATAAAACATGGAAACCACCAAACAGAACTTATGGAGGTCACATAAATATTACCAATAGTCTAGGATTTCAATTGGAATGGTTTACAAACACTCACAGCATCACATACCGGTCCATATGAATAAAATAACTCTTGTGGCTGTTGCACTAAACAGATGTCAGAAGTACGATTGTGTTCCTTGATGGTAACCTGTAAGCAGTTTGCTATTGGGTGAAATTTCATGTTAGGCTGAAAGTTGGAGGGCCTACAATAACTTCAAAAATAAATGAGGATCTTCTGTTAAAAAAATAAAAAAATAAAAAAATAAATGAGGAAACAGGGAGCAGAAACGAAAGAACAATAGTACACATTGGTTTGCTCTATAAATTTGATGCTAGCTCTAGGGAGATACACAATGAGAATGGCAATTTTTCCAACCCCAAAGTAAAAAACTCAGAATTGCAAGGTACTCTATCGTACGAGTCAGTGAGGAATACATTTTAAATCTACTTCCAGTCATCTAATACACTCCCACAATCCCCCAGTAGACAAGCCATATATAGAAACCGCATCATACATTAAGCTTTCTCTGATTCATGTAAGTCTAGTCCAATCTATGAAACTGTATAACCATCATCATCAGTGTAAGGAAACTATGGAGTAGGACTTGGACCCATGGGTTATAGAGTGCAGAGTACATGGAGCAGGACCTGGGACCCTATGGGGCAATAAAACCATACAGGCTATGGTGAGAAGGGACTGAAGGAATCAACCTTCTCACCGTAACCGATATGGTTATACTGTCTTGTTGGGTCCCAAGCCCAACTCTACAGAAGCCATTTGATGAGTGATGGAATGCAATGTTCAAATATCTTCTGTACTAAAAAAAAAAAGACTTTTACTGTGCTACACACAGATTTGAGGGCTTTTTGATTCCTTTAGTCCCTTCTCACCATACCCTGCAAGGTTATACTGTCTTGTTGGGTCCCAAATCCTGCTCCATAGAAGTCATGGTTTCCAAACATTGCACTAATAATGGTCAAAAATCCTGAAACCTCTGTGTGCAGTTTTGGATAAAGGTCTCTGAGACAAGAAAGAAAGAAAGAAAGAAAGAAAGAAAGAAAGAAAGAAAGAAAGAAAGAAAGAAAGAAAGAAAGAAAGAAAGAAAGAAAGAAAGAAAGAAAGAAAGAAAGAAAGAAAGAAAGAAAGAAAGAAAGAAAGAAAGAAAGAAAGAAAGAAAGAAAGAAAGAAAGAAAGAAAGAAAGAAAGAAAGAAAGAAAGAAAGAAAAGAAAGACTGATGAGATGTAAAGGAATGATTTTCATGGTCCCCACTAAAAACCTAAAAAATGAGCAATCATCCTTTTATTTTTAGGATATGTAATAGAATGAGACACGTGAATACCTCCTAGTCCTATCTTTAAAATAACTGAGGCTGGCACATATATAGTAATAAATAGTGACTAATCTTACCTGGAGGCCCAGGTCTTCTCTGTGGTTCGCCAACAAACGATGACCGATGACCACTCTGCACCAAACACAAAAAGAAAAAAAGAAAACAGTAAGCCATACAATTGTAACTAGAGTGGTGCACAATGTACATTAAGAGCAAAATACTAAATTGCCAGCCGTATTAGATGGAATGCAGGGCTTATTAAACCTAGATAGAACAGGTCCTCTTTGCTGACTAGTAAATTAAATATTGTATTGTGGTCATAGCATCAAATTCTCACTGTCAGCCTCTCCAATTTGCAGCTTCAGGTTTCAGATGCAGAAACTGGTAGACGACCAGGGATGGTTTTTCCTTCCCTGCCTAAAAAAATGTGTTTATTATTCATTTTTATTTTTTGAAGAATCTGCAGAAATCTGCTAAACCATTTTTTCCCTTTGCTTTGAAAAACAGATAACTGCATTTCCTCTCTTGCTTGTTCACTTTTGCAGTGCTGCACTATGAGGGTGTACTATGTGTCTTATGGGAGTGTGACACTCGGGAGGCCCTGAAGAAATGCATTATGGGATTAAAAGTTGAACTCCAGCCTTACCTTTCCTTCTCACGCTTTTAGCATATCCTCTTCTACGTTGAATGTGATTACTCTCAATTCCCTCCACATCTCCCAAATATAACCCTTTGAAGCTGCACCTTGAGCCTGCCTGTATTTCCTATCTGAACAATTCAACTCTCAAGCATTATACAGTGCCTTGGAAAAGTATTCCCCCCTTGGCATTTTTTGTGTTTTGTTGCCTCACAACCTGGAATTAATATGGACTGTTTGAGGATTTGCATCAAATTACAGAACATGCCCACAACTTTAAAGATGTTTTTTTTTTTATTGTGAAGCAAACAACAAATAGGACAAAATAACAGAAAAAGTCAATGTGCATAACTATTCACCCCTCTAAAGTCAATACTTTGTAGAGCCACCTTTTGCGGCTATCACAGCTCCAAGTCGCTTTGGATAAGTCTCTATGAGCTTGGCACATCTTACCACTGGGATTTTTGCCCATTCCTCCTTGCAAAACTGCTCCAGCTCCTTCAAGCTGGATGGCTTGTGCTTGTGAACAGCAATCTTTAAGTCTGACCACAGATTTTCTATTGGATTGAGGTCTGGGCTTTAATTAGGCCATTCCAACACATTTACATGTTTCCCCTTAAACCACTCAAGTGTTGCTTTAGCAGTGTGTTTGGGGTCATTGTTCTGCTGGAAGGTGAACCTCCGTCCTAGCCTCAAATCACACACAGAGTGGTACAGGTTTTGCTCAAGAATATCCCTGTATTTAGTACCATCCATCTTTCCCTCAACTCCGACCAGTTTCCCAGTCCTGACTGCTGAAAAACATCCCCACAGCATGATGCTACCACCACCGTGTTTCACTGGTCATGGTGTTCTTTGGGTGATGTGATGTGTTGCGTTTGCGCAAGACATAGCGTTTTCTTTGATGGCCAAAAAAAATCAGTTTTAGTCTCATCAGACCAGAGCACCTTCCTCTATACATTTTGGGAGTCTCCCACGTGCCTTTTCGCAAACTCAAAACATGCCATTTTGTTTTTTTCTGAAAGTAATGGCTTTCTTCTGGCCACTCTGCCATAAAGCCCAACTCTATGAAGCGTACGGCTTATTGTCGTCCTATGTACAGATACTCCAGTGTCTGCTGTGGAACTCTGCAGCTCCTCCGGGTTACCTTAGGTCTCTGTGCTCCTCTCTGATTAATGCCCTCCTTGCCCGGTCCATGAGTTTTGGTGTGCGGCCGTCTCTTGGCAGGTTTGCTGTTGTTCTACGTTCTTTCCATTTGGTTATGATAGATTTGATGGAGCTCCTAGGGATCATCAAAGATTTGGATATTTTTTTTATATTCTAACCGTGACTTGTACTTCTCAATAACATTGTCCCTTACTTGTTTGGAGAGTTCCTTGGTCTTCATGGAAGTGTTTGGTTAGTGGTGCCTCTTGCTTAGGTGTTGCAGCCTCTGGGGCCTTTCAAAAAGCTGTGAATATGTAATGACAGATCATGTGACACTTAGATTGCACACAGGTGGACATCATTTTACAAATTGTGTGACTTCTGAAGGTAATTGGTTGCACCAGAGCTTTTTATGGGCTTCATAACAAAGGGGATGAATACATACGCACATGCTAATTATCAGTTTTTTATTTCTGAAAAAAAGTTTTATGTATATATTTTTCTAATTTTACTTCACCAACTTAGACTATTGTGTTCTGATCCATCACATATAATCCAGATTAAAAAAACATTGAACTAAAGGCTGTAATGTAACAAAATAGGTAAAAAGCCAAGGGGGATGAATACTTTTGCAAGGCACTGTATGAAAGAACACAATCCCAGCATCACTTTAGATGTGCATGCACAAGCAACTGATCAGCAAATTGAACAGCCATAGTATGCAACAACACCCAGTGGTCAGCATGGAAGAGTATGCGGGTCTAAAGGGATCCTGGGGGCGTTTTCTTTTATATAACGCTCTGTTAAGAAAACCTAAGACAAGGTCCTGTGATGTTTACAGGAGCCTGCTGGCCCCTTTCCGCCAAACTCGGAGCAAAGTGCAGAAGATAGACCCAGTGTTGAGATCACTGGGTCCCAAATAAGTAGTTATTGAAAACGAAGTAATTGAAATATTTTAATTGCATGTTGTTGGGGGTGTAGGGGGATACAGGGGAAGGTTTTATATGCATCAGTTACACTTCAAATTTAAAGGGCACCTGTCTGGAAAATATGGAAGCTGCCATTGTTGCTATGTTTGTAGGAGTATGATTTAGGACTGTTACCATCATCTTTGTTTCATTATTTAATAATATACAAACCTAGAAAATGCACATATGTCTGCAGTCCTAACATTGCCGGCTGCATTGACTTTTTCTAGCTCAGTTCTTGCACATTTATAAAAGAGATTTCATTTTTAGCTGGTATATTTGCATCTGACAGGTCTCTTATTTGAGCTTCATATACAGAATCTCACAAAAGTGAGTACACCCCTCACATTTTTTTAAATATTTTATTCTATCTTTTCATGTGACAAAACTGAAGAAATGACACTTTGCTACAATGTAAAGTAATGAGTGTACAGCTTGTATAACAGTGTACATTTGCTGTCCCCTCAAAATAACTCAACACACAGCCATTAATGTCTAAACCACTGGCAACAAAAGTGAGTACACCCCTAAGTGAAAATGTCCAAATTGGGCCCAAAGTGTCAATATTTTGTGTGGCCACCATTATTTTCCAGCACTGCCTTAACCCTCTTGGGCATGGAGTTCACCAGAGCTTCAACATTTGCCACTAGAGTCCTCTTCTATTCCTCCTTGAGGACGGCACGGAGCTGGTAGATGCTAGAGACGTTGTGCTCTTCCACCTTCCATTTGAGGATCTGAGGCTTCCTCCTGGGACGACAGCCATGCAGACCAATTTGATGCAGTGTGCTGTGTATGGTCTGAGCACTGACAGGCTGACCCCCCACCCCTTCAACCTCTGCAGCAATGCTGGCAGCACTCATACGTCTATTTCCCAAAGACAACCTCTGGATATGACGCTGAGGATGTGCACTCAACTTCTTGGATCGACCATGGCGAGGCCTGTCCTGAGTGGAAACTGTCCTGTTAAACTGCTGTATGTTCTTGGCCACCATGCTGCAGCTCAGTTTGAGGGTCTTGGCAATCTTCTTATAGCCTAGGCCAAATGTAGAGCAACAATTCTTTTTTTTCAGATCCTCAGAGAGTTCTTTGTCATGAGGTACCATGTTGAACTTCCAGTGACCCGTATGAGAGAGTGAGAGCGATAACACCAAATTTAACACACCTGCTCCTCATTCACACCTGAGATCTTGTAACACTAACGAGTCACATGACACCGGGGAGGGAAAATGGCCAATTAAGCCCAATTTGGACATTTTTACTTAGGGGTGTACTCACTTTTGTTTCCAGCGGTTTAGACATTAATGGCTGTGTGTTGAGTTATTTTGAGGGGAGAGCAAATTTACACTGTTGTACAAGCTGTACACTCACTACTTTACATTGTAGCAAAGTGTCATTTCTTCAGTGTTGTCACATGAAAATATATAACAAAATATTTACAAAAATGTGAGGGGTGTACTCACTTTTGTGAGATACTGTACATGATCGTACAGGGGCAGTACAGCGTGCGGGACCTAATGCCACTGCGTACAACCACCCATTGAGATGCATTAAAAGAGGCGGCTGTACACGGTTGGGCTGGTGCTTCATGCAAACCCCAGCACACAACGGTGCCGCCTCTTCGAATGCATCTCAATGGGCAGCTGTATGTGGCAATAGCGGGTTCTGGGAATGGAATTACACAGGGAAAATGTAATTTTCAAGATTAAAACAGACGGTGAGGGGACAACATATCACCTCCTCATTGCCTGAGAAATGTGTCTGAAAAGCAATTCAAAATGGATCACTTTTTAGGGGGCGGCAAGGGCTACCACATCTATGATCAATCCCTTGGAATCAAGTTAGGTTTTGAGAGTCAGGGGAAGTTGAGAGTTAAGGTGAACCCTAGCCAGATATACAAGACATAGATTAATGCAGCTCTGTAATCATGAATACATCAATAAATGTTGATTTTAAATACAAGCCGTGTATCTGACCCGGTAACAGCCTCTTTCATTTCTTGTAGAGCAGGGCTGATGTGTAAGAAGAAGCAACATAAGAAGCCAATTGGTTCATGTGATGACAAGAAGCATGCTGATCAGTGGCAGCTGGTGCTTAAAATTTTTGGGTGGCGCAAACAAACTGAAAAATACTGAAAAAACACCCGATCAATTGCAGCCTCACTGTGCCCATTAAATGCAGCCACTGTGCCCATTAAGTGCTGCCACTGTGCCCATCAAATGCAGCCACTGTGCCCATCAAATGCAGCCACTGTGCCCATCAAATGCAGCCAAGGCGCCCATCAATTGCAGCCAAGGCGCCCATCAAATGCAGCCACTGTGCCATCAAATGCAGCCACTGTGCCCATCAATCGCAGCCACTGTGCCATCAAATGCAGCCACTGTGCCCATCAATCGCAGCCACTGTGCACATCAATCGCAGCCACTGTGCCCATCAAATGCAGCTACTGTGACCCCCAGCAGCATTTAACCTGCACCCCCCCCCCTTCCCGCCCGCTCGCTGTCTGACTGGCACTTACCCCATCTCGGTGGCGGGTCAGGCAGAGGGTGATGGCGGCGAGCTGTGGGACGGGCAGCGGGTCAGGCAGCAGCTCCTGTGTCCTCCATGCTTTTCCTCCTGCTAGGTGTCAAATAGAAGCACCTGTCCTTTTAGTCAATCAGGTGATGGGTATCGGACCCGCGCTTCCTGATTGGCGAAGTGGCGGTTCAGTGTTAAAAAAGCAAATATTAACTTGCTTTTCTGACACACCTGGGTTGGCTCCGAGCGCAATGCTCTGAGCTCCGTGTTCTGGGCTCTAATCAGGTGCTTCAAAAAAACACCCCCACCGCTGTAATTCAGGCGCCCTAAAAGGGACCGGACGCCTGAATAGGGGGGTGGTGGTGGCGGCCATGGATAGATTCATGCTATGCATGAATCTATCCATTAACCACTTGTTTACTGGGCACTTAAACCGCATTCCTGCCCAGACCAAATTTCAGCTTTCAGCGTTGTCACTCTTTGAATGACAATTGCGCGGTCATGCTACAGTTTACCCAAATGAAATTTTTATCATTTTTTTCACACAGATAGAGCTTTCTTTTGGTGGTATTTAATTGCTGCTGGGTTTTATTATTTTTTGCTAAATAAAACAAAAGTGACCGAAATTCTGAAAAAAATAAATAAAAACTGTTTCATAGTTTGTTATAAAATTTTGAAAACAGGTAATTTTTCTCCTTCACCGATGTGCGCTGTTGACGCTGCACTGATGGACACTGATGAGGCTGCACTGATGGACACTGATAAGGCTGTACTGATGGACACTGATAGGCAGGCGCTGATGGGCGGCGCTAATGGGTACTGATAAGGCGGCACTGATAGGTGACACCAATAAGCACTGATGAGGCGGCACTGATAGGTGGCCCTGATGGGTGGCACTGAAGGGAACTGATAGGTGGCACTGATAGGTGGCACTGGTAGGCAACACTGATAGGCAGCACTGATCTGTGGCACTGATTATTAGACACTGATGGGCATTGATTGGCAGCACTGGTGGGCATTGATGGGTAGCACTGTGGGCACTGGTAGGTAGCACTGTGGGCACTGGTAGGTAGCACTGTGGGCACTGGTAGGTGGCACTGGTGGTACTGATAGGTGGCACTGGCAGGTGACACTGGTGGGCACAGCTGCGGCTTTCTGAGTAAAGGACCGAAGTCGGCTTCTTTTTCCCTCACGCTGATAGCGTGAGGGAAAAAAAAAGATACAGATTCCCGAGCTTCTGTTTACATCACGTGATCAGCCGTCATTGGCTGACAGCTGATCACGTGGTAAGGGGCCGGGATCGACCCCTCACTTCCGAACTGTGATCAGCCGAGTCTCATAGTCTCGGTGATCACAGAGTGCGCCATGCGTGACCCGCCCTCCCGGGAATTAAGGCCCGCGCTGCAGTCATCTTTAGGCTATAGCATGGGCAGCAAGTAGTTAAGCATATAGGGGTTGGCCTAGAGAGAGGGGGTGGTGCCCCAGCGGCGCCTAATCGATGGGCCGCCACTGATGCCGATAGGAGGAGAAAGCAGAGTGACCGAGAGATGAGCTTATCACTGTGCCGCTTCTCTTTTCACTGTCCAATCACAGGCTGTTGTGAGTTCAGGAAGACCTGGTCTCAGAAGAAATGGGTGCAGCGATTCTGGCCATCAGACTGAGGACATCTAGGAGGTAGAAAAAATACTGCTAGGGAAAACTTTGGATTGAAGCTGAATATTGCATTAAAAACTGGTTTTATTTTAACCTGAATAGGCTATTCATATTTACTTATTTTTTGGTAAAAACCTGGACATGCAGCATTTCTGTGTGTTTACACGCATTAATCAGGCCCAATAAAATTAGTAGCAAACGTAGAAATAAAAACAACACATGTATCATGCAGTTTTGTAGGTCAGAAACACATATGTGCCAAGGCAAATCCCTGTTCTGTTGTTTTTCCTCCACTTAGCAATTATAGCACACTAAAATGCATGTAGTAATGCTGGTCAAAAATGTGTTATTGCATCCACATAGCAGCGAAAGGATCCCAAAGAAGGAGGATTATGCACAATAAAGTTCAGGGTGGAGACTTCCTTTAAGCCTTATATCCAGTTGTACCGTTGCACAGAATCATGTGATTCTATTAGAATTTAGGGTACTTGGCACTAAGAGAGGTGACAGCTTTGGACGGCGATACAGGCCCCCTCTTTCCTGTCCCGAACAGGTTTACAGTGGGAGCGAGCCAAGGTTTTAAGCGAGTGGCAGGGAGGGGGATTTTGGCTTGTCATTACACATGAAATATGGAAAAACAAAAATGGGTCAGACAACGTTGTGGTCCAAGTGATTTTCATTAGCATCTGCGAGCAAGAGAAAGACTCCAGACAAAATTAACTCTCTGCATTATCTACGTCACATTTTTTTAGCTTCGCTCATAAAATTATCCCAGTTTTAAAAGACAACTTTATCAATGACTGGCGCTCCTTCTAAAATGCCTCTGCTTAGCTCCAACTCTTGGATGACATTGAGGATCAATATTCTTTGCATCAATAACTTGAAACACATATGCAAATCAAAAACTTGCATGACTTCAATTCCTGCTAGCTTGTTCAGAGGAGGTGGGGCAGTGACATCACAATATCTACCTCATCCAATCAGAGAACCATTTGGATTCATTGAGAAAATGCAAAATATTTTCTGAAGTTTTTTTTTTTTTTTTTTTTTTACAGAGCTCTGCAGTGCGGGGTTTTGTTGAACCCCTGTAAACAAAAACAATTACAAAAAAAGTGCACAGAGGGTACAGAAATGGTCAAACCCCTAAAGAAAAAGGGCCTCTTACCTTGAACCCATCTAGGGTGCAAGGTTCCTGAAAGGGTCTAGGTCAGGAGTCTTAAACTGGTGGCCGTTCAGCTGTTGCAAAACTACAAGTCCCATGAAACATTGCAAGGCTGACAGTTGCAAGCATGACTCCCACAGGCAGAGGCATGATGAGAATTGTAGTTTCGCAACAGCTGGAGGGCCACCAGTTTGAGACCCCTGGTCTAGGTAAACCATGGTCTACCTAAACCAAAGCCAGGTGGACCCCACTCCTTATTGACAAGCCAAAGCCCGTCCACTGAGTACTTGGTAAGGGGATCTCCTAAAGCAGTGGTTCTCAACTCCTGTCCTCAGGACCCACTAACAGGCCAGATTTTAAGTATTACCTTGGGGAGATGCAGACTAGAATACTCCAATCACTGAGCAGCAAATTATATCACCTGTGATGTATTTCAGTTATCTTGCAAACCTGGCCTGTTAGTGGGTCCCAAGGACAGGAGTTGAGAACCACTGTCCTAAAGAGAGACCCCTCGGGATGGGGAGAAGCACACAAATGAATACAAATATTTCAAGATTTGTGGCCATTATTAGTTCAATGTATGGAAACCATAACTACTATGTAGCAGGACTTGGGACCCAATGGGACAGTAAAACCTTACAGGTTATGGTGATAATAGACTAGAGAAATAAAAAAATTTAAAGAAAACCCAACCGTGGGTAGGCACTCTATGGCAGTGTTTCTCAACTCCAGTCCTCAAGGCGCCCAACAGGTCATGTTTTCAGGATTTCCCTCAGATGACACTGCCGTGGTAATTACTAAGACAGTGAAACTGATCAAATCACCTGTGAAAAAGAATAGGAAGCCTGAAAACATGACCTGTTGGGGAACCTTGAGGACTGAAGTTGAGAAACACTGCTCTATGGTCTACGTAGGCTGAAGCCAGGTGGACCCAGCTACTTAGGGACCAGCTGAAGGCAGTCCACCAAGTAGTTGGTGAAGGGCTCTCCCAAAGACAGACCCCCTCCAGTTGGGGAGAGACAAAAGACCCCAAGGCCAAAAAACCTGACATCAGGAAAGACCCTTAATAACCTGCCCGCCCCCAAGCCCCCCCCCCACCGTTGTGCAAAAAAAAGAAAAAACACATGCAGTGTAAATGTTCATAAATAAATAGTGAAAAACATGTGAAATACACACAGCAGGCATTTCAATCTCTCTGTGCTAGCTAAAAACGCGCCCAGGCGGCATGTGCAAGAAAAGCATGAAGTAAGATGACAATGTGCCAGTGAAAACTCAATGGTGTGCAACCCAAAGTGTTTTTTCCGGCACCCCCAGGGGCCAAATTACCAGGAGCTCCTTACGCCTCCCAACCCCTGGCCAGACAAATACAGTCACATTCCCACCAAAAAGGCATTGGCAAAGGATGGGGAGATGGCGAAGGTATTGAATTTATTCTTCTCCTCAGTCTTCACGTGTGAGTCGGGGGGCTTCAGTAACCAAAACTGCAGTGTTTATCCTCATGACACAACACAGGAAGCACCTCCATGGTTAACAGAGGACGGAATTAAAATTAGACTTGAGAAACTTAACATTAATAAATCACCGGGACCAGATGGCTTGCATCCGAGGGTACTTAGGGAACTCAGTCAAGTGATTGCCAGACCGTTGTTCCTAATTTTTACAGATAGTCTACTGACTGGAATGGTACCAGCTGATTGGAGAAAAGCCAATGTAGCACCTATATTTAAAAAGGGCCCAAAATACATCCAGGGAACTACAGACCAGTTAGCCTAACATCAATAGTATGTAAACTCTTGGAGGGGATGATAAGGGACTATATACAGGATTTTAGTAATACGAACGGTATCATTAGCAGTAATCAGCATGGATTCATGAAGAATCGTTCTTGCCAAACCAATCTATTAACCTTCTATGAGGAGGTGAGTTGCCATCTAGATAAAGGAAGGCCCGTAGACGTGGTGTATCTGGATTTTGCAATAGCATTTGACACAGTTCCCCATAAACGTTTACTGTACAAAATAAGGTCCATTGGCATTGACCATAGGGTGAGTACATGGATTGAAAACTGGCTACAAGGGCGAGTTCAGAGGGTGGTGATAAATGGGGAGTACTCAGAATGGTCAGGGGTGGGTAGTGGGGTTCCCCAGGGTTCTGTGCTGGGACCAATCCTATTTAATTTGTTCATAAACGATCTGGAGGATGGGATAAACAGTTCAATCTCTGTATTTGCAGACGATACTAAGCTAAGCAGGGCAATAACTTCTCCGCAGGAAGTGGAAACCTTGCAAAAAGATCTGAACAAATTAATGGGGTGGGCGACTACATGGCAAATGAGGTTCAATGTACAAAAATGTAAAATAATGCATTTGGGTGGCAAAAATATGAAGGCAATCTATACACTGGGGGGAGAACCTCTGGGGGAATCTAGGATGGAAAAGGACCTGGAGGTCCTAGTAGATGATAGGCTCAGCAATGGCAGGCAATGCCAAGCTGCTGCTAACAAAGCAAACAGAATATTGGCATGCATTAAAAGGGGGATCAACTCCAGAGATAAAACGATAATTCTCCCGCTCTACAAGACTCTGGTCCGGCCGCACCTAGAGTATGCGGTCCAGTTCTGGGCACCAGTCCTCAGGAAGGATGTACTGGAAATGGAGCGAGTACAAAGAAGGGTCTGGAGGATCTTAGTTATAAGGAAAGGTTGCGAGCACTGAACTTATTCTCTCTGGCGAGAGATGCTTGAGAGGGGATATGATTTCAATTTACAAATACCGGACTGGTGACCCCACAATAGGGATAAAACTTTTTCACAGAAGAGAGTTTAACAAGACTCATGGCCACTCATTAAAATTAGAAGAAAACAGGTTTAACCTTAAACTACGTAGAGGGTTCTTTACTGTAAGAGCGGCAAGGATGTGAAATTCCCTTCCACAGGCGTTGGTCTCAGCGGGGAGCATTGATAGCTTCAAGAAACTATTAGATAAGCACCTGAATGACCACAACATACAGGGATATACAATGCAATAATGACACATAATCACACACATAGGTTGGACTTGATGGACTTGTGTCTTTTTTCGACCTCACCTACTATGTAACTATGTAACTATGTAGCATTAGAACTTAGGCAGAGTCCCGCCTTCAATCAGGGACATCCCTGGTAAACCAGGCCAGAATCAACGCCAGGAGGAGAAGTATCCCCTACTGATTCCCCCCTCCCCCATCCTGGTTCTCCGGACACCAACTTTCTTCCTCCTGAAAACCGATTTCAGATACTACATTTGGTCTTAGCCAAAAGCCAATGGTGCCTGTGCCGAACGAGCGACTTCTTGGGTTCAGAAAGCAACAGGGCAGCTAATTAGGATAGGATAGTTAGACAACAGCAAGCACTGTGGTAGCAGTGCATACTACACCGATTTTCAGCTTCCAAAGAGATCGGACAGGTATGGCACATACATAGGTACATTGGTCCAAGCTGGTTCAATGTAACTATGCAAAAATTGCCATACCTAGGAATTCAGCTTTAACAATCAACAGTGGAAAGCCTAGCGTGGGGCTTTTAAAATGTGTAAATAAAATAAAAATATAGACCTTTCAAGGGTAGATAATGACCATTACAAGAGTATCAGGTTCCTTCCTCCCCTGCCTGGGGGGAGTGGGGGGGGGGTCTCTTTTCAGATAAGCCCCCCACCTGGTACTCATTGGTTGGCTGACTATGAGGGTCTGCCGGGCCTTTTGGCTAGAGGGATCTGACTATGCCTTGCCCCCATCAGGAGTCTTGCACCCCAAGGGGGGTCAGGGACTGTATGACACACCCTAGTGCATTTTTTCAGTTCAATTTGGCATTTTGTTTTTGTGCACCGTATCGCGGCCAAAGAAAAAGGAAAAAAAAAAAAAAAAATTTTTAAAAAATGCTCATTACGAGAGTTTTGAAACACTAAAGTTGCTCCTTAATTCATGTTTTACATTTCTACAACAGCAGTAAAGGCATTCCCATAAAACTCGATCGTATTTTGGCAACTGGAGGTCTATAAATCTCGGTTCTCCTCATCAGAAATCATTACGGTCAAAAACTGAAGATAATAAAAAAATACAAACGCAAAAGCGGAACTTTGTTGTAACGAGGTAACCGATAGCTCTACCTTTCTAGACGCCATCAATATTTTATTAAAGAATGATTAAAGGTCTGTCAGACATGTTCTCAATAAAAAAAATAACAGAGTCTTGAACCAAACAGTCTTCAGGTCTAAATCAGTAACGTCTTCAAGATAGATTAATTCCGTAGAAATCACCTCATTAGGAATAACGGCGGTATTTCTTAGAAGGAAATCTGGCTGTTAAAATAAACATCAAATAATGTAATGCCAATAACTTATGGCATATGTCTTTTCTAGGATTTGGAATGATAACATTCAGGAACTCATGGATCAACACTGTCTGAAGGAAAGAAGTCTGCGGATAATAAAGTGAGCTTGTCAGTCATTTAAGGTCCACCAAAAAGCCAGAAAAGATGCTTCTGTGTGCTTTGCCGATTGACTTCACTTTGGTACCATGGTTCGAGTCCACCGACATCCCGGACGAACCCCCAACCCAACTCTCATCTTAGTTCAGAGCCAGTGAGGGCGTGTTTAAAGGAAAGCAGAATAGCAACTGCTTCAGCCCAGAAGTCGGGGTAGTAAAATCCTATTAAAGTAACCGAGTTGCAAAAACTTTAAAGTTATATGTCACTGCCCCCAATGTCCCCCCCCCTCTTCATTTTTTTTACGGAGTTATCCACAATAACATACATACACATTGAATTCAGTGGCGTTCTCTAGGGATCTGCTGCTCACCTGGTCAGGTGCATCCATCTTCTTCTCTGAAGTCATTAAGAGGCTAGCTTGCTCTTCTTGGTTCTTGCAACTGCCCCACTTATGAGGGAGCTGACTGATGACTGATCACCCAAAGAACCAACCAGTCCTCTGATGACACATGCCGTCAGTATTCCAGGAGTCAAATTTGCCTAGGCGAGAATCCAGGGAGTGCAGTGAAGGTTACCCTGAAAAAGGTAAAATAAAATTTGGTGAGAGGAAGTTGGTAGGGGTATAGTGCCAGAAGGACTGACTAACACCCACCCATCACTTCTCCCAAGAGTCAGCCAACTGCTTGCCAACTGCTTTCCAACTGCTTGCATCAGGGCTGAGTGCTCTTGAGAGGAGCACTGAGGCAGGGTGCTGTGATGTTTTCAGGAATTTATGTACAGAACCCTACCAGCCCCTCTCAACAGCCACGAACTGTCTGAATTGCATAGAGAAGCACTGAGACCCAGTGATGACACCAATGGGTCTAAAATAAGGTATGTAATGAAAAAGGACGTGGAGAGGAGGAACAGGGAAGGCAAAATATAAGCAGAATAAACTTAAGTTTTAAAGTCAGCATCTTAGGTCACCTTGTTCCCATCTTCCAGAGTTCCTGCTCTTTGGTAACATTAGAGGTCAGAACGCTACCAGGCCACTGCTGGGAGGGGGTAGCAGGGTGAGCTGAGCTCTTTTCTTGAAGGAATGATTTAAAAAAGGTTTTAAATACTTGAATGCCCATAGCCTAGCCACATGTACTTTAAAGCAGACCTATATATTTTTCATGCTATTTGCACGTAAGTTAAGAAATGTAATTGTGTTATGCCCCGTACACACGGTCGGACTTTGTTCGGACATTCCGACAACAAAATCCATGGATTTTTTCCGACGGATGTTGGCTCAAACTTGTCTTGCATACACACGGTCACACAAAGTTGTCGGAAAATCCGATCGTTCTGAACGCGGTGACGTAAAACACGTACGTCGGGACTATAAACGGGGCAGTGGCCAATAGCTTTCATCTCTTTATTTATTCTGAGCATGCGTGGCACTTTGTGCGTCGGATTTGTGTACACGATCGGAAATTCCAACAACGGATTTTGTTGTCGGAAAATTTTATATCCTGCTCTCAAACTTTGTGTGTCGGAAAATCCGATGGAAAATGTCCGATGGAGCCCACACACTGTCGGAATTTCCGACAACACGCTCCGATCGGACATTTTCCATCGGAAAATCCGACCGTGTGTACGGGGCATAAGACTTCTGGGTATTTATTACATCTCAAAGTTATCGCGGTTCTCATCCTGATGCCTACAACTGGTACCATCCTTGTTAAGGCATCAGGGGCAGTATCTAATTCAAAGGCAGAGATGCTGGTACAGGGATGATCCGCTTCTTGATGATTGCACAGTAAAGTTTGTGCTGTTGTCCATGTATACTTATGAGAACATAATCCAACAACTGTAGTAGTTTTAAAAATGTAACAGGTTTCCCAAATTAGTCTTCTAGTAAAAACCAAGATAGTTCCAGAAAGGTAACACAGGGAATGACATGACTCATTCAGAAGAACAATGCGCCCATTAGAGAAGGTTAACAGCAAAGTAAAATAAACAGGACTATTTTAAGCCTCTACTACCCATTGCAGGGAATACATTCATTTTATAGCCTTGCCTTCATGTATTCTTAGCAAATCACAAGATGCTTCAGGCAGAGGAGAAGCATGCAATATAATTAGAAATAATACACTACTAGCAATGACAATATATCTAACCCCAGTGAGTTTTTAGAGAGCAGTTCTGTGCAGATTTTTTGGGGATTTCCTTCCCTCTAATTGCCAGGTACGTGTGTTCAAAGTTTCAGGTTTATTCTCACTTTTTCTCAGGTGTTTGGCACCTCTGCCTACAAGCTGCTGTAGTGCCTGTCCAGAGATTGATCATAGGTACACCATAAGAGAAATAAGGCATACATCTGCCCTTCTTCTGCATGGGTGCCAAGCAGAATATAGGTAGGTGCCTACAAGTTAAATGTGTTTTGCCAGTAAAAGGTTAATGGCTGGTGACCATTATGCCCTGTACACACGAGTGGTTTCTCCGACGGAATTCCACTCAAGCTGCCTTGCATACACACGTTCACACCGACCGTCCAGAACGCAGTGACGTACAACACTTACGATGGGACTAGAAAAAGGGAAGTTCAATAGCCAGTAGCCAATAGCTTCCATCTCGTACTTGCTTCAGAGCATGCGCCGTTTTTGGTACGTCGGAACAGCATACAGACGAGCGGTTTTCCTGATAGGAATTGGTTCCGTCTGAACTATTTAGAAAATGTTCCATTTCTAGGTCCATCAGATTTCAACGTAAAAAGTCAGATGGGGCATACACATGATCAGAATATATGATGAAAAGCTCCCGTCGGACTTTTTCTGTCGGACATTCCGCTCGTGTGTACGCGGGATTACAAGTTAACCCTTGGGGTTATGAAGTGAGGCGCAATGAGGTACAGCCAACTCATAAGCAGGAGCAGTGGTGGCTGGTGACAAAGATTCCGTAGATGGGGGTGGCTTGGTACTTGATACACATTGATGATCGGTTGGGTCCCTATCTTAAGGCCAAGAGACTGGGCTTGGAACCATATGCAAGGCCTTGTGAATTAAATGTGGTGGTTCCCCTTTTTGCTTCGGGTTGAACGTGGTACAAGTGTACATTGTGAGAACAGCTGTTGAAGAGACTCTTGTGTTTAGAGCTGCATCTCTCACATTGTCTTCGGAGTAGGTGTCGGGACAGGTGCCACTGGCAAGTGTGAAGAACGTTTTCCTTCTGTATGTAGTAATTTGGCCTCCAAGGTTCAGTACAAAATTATGAGCATGCAATCACCCCACGCCAACAAGAATGTCCTATTTCTGTTGTTAAAACAGGCCATCCCCCCCAATACCAAAAGTTGGTGGAGCATGAAGATCTGCATGTAGACCCCAAGTTATCTTGAAGTCCCACTCCAAATTTAATATCTGGTTTGAAACTTTCCCTTTTTCCCCCACTTCCTGGTATAGTGAGGTACTTGTGACAGGGCCTCACAGGTGCAACCCGGGAAGGCTACATCACCAGTGCCTTGCAGGGGAGCTTTGGTTTCTAAACTGCATCAAGATTTTGTGAGACCATGGGGGTAAAAAGCTTTTTTTTTCTCCAACGGAAAAGCACACCTCCCAACTTTTTGAGATGGGAATGAGGGACACCTATCAGCAAAAGTATGCAGGCATATGTCACACCCATTGCCACGCCCCCTTAAAGGGGAATTGTACAAAAAAACAAGATTGGTTAAACCCAAAAGTGCTTTTTTTTACCACTACTATTCCTTTATATTGGCTTTTGTAATTTACAAATGCAGCAATTTAGAAATCAGATGAAAGGTTTAGCGCTGATAAATCCTTTTTGATAGATAAAAAGTGCATTTTATATACATCTATATAGATCAGACCAAAATGAGGGACAAATCAGGAGGAATGAGGGACAGAGGGACATTGCTCCAAATCAGGGACAGTCCCTCGAAATCAGGTTGGGAGCTATGGGAAAAGTGTAATGTCATACGATGACATACGCCTAATCTTGCACATGATGTGTAGGACCTTTGTAATAAAAAAAAAAAAAAAGCCCCAACCGCCGCCCCTCCAAAGATCTCACAAGCCAATGGGGGAAAGGCTTTAAAACGGATAGGTTAGTATGATTCAGCGGATGCACAAAATGAGGAGAGTGTTTTCAACCTCAGGAGGTAGCAGACCATGTGGACCAGGGAAGCAGTGCAAGAAGGAGGTTAGCATTTAATAGTAGCCTTATTAGTTTTATTAAATACATTGTATTTATGTAGTCAGGTTTATTAGGTGAAGTGGGTGAGGGAAGCATAAAACAAGATGATAAAGCTGAAAGGATAAGTTCAAGATCGGCCCTTCCTACTCTTCCCCTATTTTCCATCTGTCTCACATGATGGATGGGAACACTGCAGACCATCTTTTCATGTTTTTACGTTGACATCATCTCGCTGTCCAGCTGTTCTACTAGTTCAGTCCTGAGCAATAACAAGAGGACCCCAGTCTAACCTCCACCATCGCTTACAGTGTTGCAGTTGCTGGATTTTGGAATGCCCCTGGGTTTCCCAACAGTTGACTTAAAAAAACAAAAAAAGCATGTAGCGGTGTAGTTGCCACTAGTAACAAACATCCACCATATCACCCCGCTGCCAGACTCCCATACATCACTTGCAGAGACAATGAAAAGTCATTTGCTGTGTTTTGTCTTTGTTTATTGGGGGTACAACTTGGTTGGGGAAAGGGGTATATGGGATGCCCATAGAACAGATCGCTTTGCCATCATATTTAGAGATTTTATATCTTTAGCACATAGTTTGAGCCTGAAGAAATGATGCGCATGTGTAACAACTACAGTCTATTTCCCTGCATCACCATGCAGACTGTTGCTCCTACTCTGCGCAACTCCTGCAGACTATTTCTTCCAGAATTTCCTCACCAATGACTGTGTAAGGATGAGGACATCACTCTTGACCGTGTAAGGGTGGTGTTCCCAGAAATCCTCTCCTCCTGCACAAACTTCTACTGTAGTTATTAATGTAATATCACATCTTCTTCTGTATGCAAAAAGGACCCACTCTGAATAGTTCCTCCTGCTGACTCTGGTTGCTCGCTGCTACTAAGCCAGAGGCCTACAGTACCTCTCCCCGGAGGCCTAGTAGTTTAAAAGCACATACTGAGTGGTGGACAACTGTTCCCAGCTGCTTGCAAACCATGTGCCCTCAAGCTACATCGATTTGACATAACTCCCAATGGTCTCTCCTCTGATCCAGGACTCCTCATCATTGACCGTGTAATGACGAGGACTTCACTAATGACCGCGTAGTGAAGTTTCCTCACAGACTTCCTGGCACATCCAGTCCTTGATGGAGAACTTAACCGGACCGTACGTTCCAACAGCCTCACCTGCCCCTCCGTTCCAGGAGTTCCTCATCAATGACCGTGTACTGATGAGGACATTGCCAATGACCATGTAGAGGCAAAGTTCCTTCACAGCTCTCCCCGGGCCTTCTCCTGCGATCGGCGCACCCCCCCCCCAGATGGGGGTGCCCTCCTGCTTCTGTCTAGTACTCCATATTCCACTTCACCCGGCTGACAACTCCTCCCAGTGGCATGTCACCTCAGCATATATAGGAGGCCTGCCCCCTGCCAATACCAGTTGGGAATTGGTCAGGGCTCCCACATGAGCTGCCTGCCACTCCAGTTCTAGGCCCTGCCCCTCTTCCAGAACATTCTCCCTGAAAGCAGGGGAGGCTCCTCAGCACTAGAGCACAGGTGGCCACACCCACTGCCACTCTAACCACTCCCAGCCCCCAGATCAAAACAGACAGGCCTAGCTCAAAGCATAGTCCTGCCTAAATTACCCTGTGCTGAGAGTCTCCCTAGTAAAAAAAATCCCTTACCTATTGGTAGAGGGTGCTACAAACAAATCCCTCATTAATTGGAGTAAACAAAAAAATTCCCCAAAGCAAAAAACGAGAGGGCTTGGAAAATACGCTCTATGAGAATGTGCAGGTAAATATTATCACACAGGCACATCGCATTAGTATGGCCGTGTACAGCCATTCAATTGTAAACGCCACCTGCAGCTTCCCAGGCGGAGGAAAGCTCCAGAAATTTTACACTTGATCGAATCTGAGCCTTAAAAAATTCCCACAATTTTTGGTGGTCAGTGGAACTTTAACCACCCTTTCCCAAAACATTTTCTCAGTCATTGCTGGTCAGCGCCACTCCAAAAAAAAACAAAAAAACAACCTCACAATCATTGATGGTCAGTGACACTTTAAATCCCCCTGAAATCATTGGCGTTTGTGGCAGTTTAACCCGCTCCCCCCCAAGAAAAATCCACAATCAATGGTAGTCAGTGGCACTCTAAAGCTCGCACCTTTAAAAAAAAAAAAAAAAAGATCCCATCATCACTGGTGGTCAGTCGCCTTTTTCAAGCATTTTTCTTTGCAGCCAGATTGGTATAACACCATAACCCCTACTTTATATTTATTACATGTTCCCATTTACGTAGCAGAACACAAGAAATGCTGCTTACATTTGAAGAGCTTTTTTCTTGCCGTAACGAGCTACCTTGCTGTTAAACAGGGGGCTGTGGGTTTACCAATTATGAATCGTGTCTGTACTATGCTGGCAGATCTCACTATCGGTTATAAACTAGATTTCAGCACTGTCTATGCTAACAAATGGTTAAAAAATCTCCAGGCTTGGGTTCTGCATTGTGTATTAATGAGGGAAAACTGACTATGCCCCCACTTTGTCCCTCTGATATTGTTCAAAATAGCTTACAGTCCTATGTATAATCCTGGATTGGTCAATGAGAGTGCCCATCCCATGAAAAAAACAAACAAAAAAACTCAGGCGGCAGAGATGGTGGGGCCCAACTTCACTTTTACGGAACAGCTTCAACTTCCAACACTTTTACAGAATAAGTTCACTTTAAGACAAAGTGTAGTGATTCTTTTTGCTCAGTTGCCCTGACTGAAACCATCCCACTTTCCACAGATTTATACTTACCTAGGTTTGACAGCCACGGCTTCGGTTGTTTCTTTAGATGCAGTGACGCAAGTTCTCTCTTTTGCAGGCTGCCTCTGCTCATTACTTCTATGACTCTGTCTCCTAAGGACAAAGACAAGGTAGATGAGCCCCATAGAAGTCTGTAGGCAGAAGGTTAAGTATAAGAAACCATGGAGGGCACCCCTGACCCCCTGCCAGGCTCTGAGCCTAGTGGTGGAACACCAGGATCCAGTCGCACCTGCAACCTTCCTGACCCTGGTAGTTCCGCCACTGGTGTCAGTAGTTTTTTATTTTTCTTATTTTTTTATAATTTTTTTTTACCATTTTTGAGAAAAAATTTTACAATATTTTTTAGGAGCCCTGCGGGGGGGGGGGCTTTGGTAAGATATCAGGGGTCTAGACAGATCTCTGATGTTTCACCTTTGAGACAGAGAAAGGCAATTTAGGACACAGCCCTCAATCTCCTTCTTTGAAGCCTCAACTGTGCTGAATGAATGGCGAGGAATAGCTCTGTACAGAGCTTCCTGTTCATTCCGAAAATGAAGCATAGTAAACACAGTTTACTAAGTTTCCGTTATGAATGGACAGTCAGTGATCGGTGCAGATCACTGACTCTCCATTCAGAAAAGGAAGGGGCCGGTAAATGACATATTTAACGGACCCCTTCCTCGATCTCCATCTTGACGGGGAGGGGACTGGAGAGCACACAGGGGGAGGGGCAGCAGAAAGAAGCTTGATGTCAGGTGGAGGTTCTTTGGCCTTCAGGTCTTTTGCCTCTCTCCATCTGAAGGGGTCTCTCTTTGGAACCGGCTTTGGTTGGTCCCTAAGGAGTGGCGTCCACCTGGCTTTGACCTAGGTGGACCATCCATGGCATACCTTGCCTCTGTCAGGAGCCTTGAACCCCGGGAGGTTCAGGGTTAGAGGCCCTTTCTCTTCAGATTGGCCATTCTATACCCTTTGTGCACTTTTTCTGTGAGTTGTGATTTCATTTTTTTGTTCACAGGGGGTGGACAAAGCACCTCACTGAGGAACTTAAAAAAAATTAAAAATTGTGGACAATCATGCATCTAAAACCATATCAAGGTATTTTGCGGAAGTGGGAGTACGTGAGTAACCAAGAAGGCAGGGTTTCTCCATAACCAATGAGTGTGGTACCCCATCTTGTTTCTGTCTCGGGAGGATTGGAGGTGCCCTGGGCCAGCATGACCTTTGCTGGTAGTCAACTAGGGACCTGCTAATAAGTCTATGGGACTGGAATGCGCAGACACCACAAGGACAGTGAAGACTTGCAGCGATGGATGCTTTCCCTAGAGGTTGCGCCATCAGATTTCAGTAAGTATTCATCTGTAGAGGGGGAGGGTGGAATTGGTTAGGTCAGGGCAAAAATTGATACGTGTATTTTGATTAAAGTTTTCTTATCCTTAACTCTACTGATCTTTATGGTATTGGTTGTCCCTGAAATTAACCTTTTTTATGCCTTTTTTGTCATGTGCCCAGTGTGAATTGTCTGGCTTAGCTAAGGTGATTTATGAATTAATCTAAATTTAAATCTAAAATTGCATTTAAAGGTTAATCTGCACCTAAAATCATTACAAAATGTACCCATAATGCCTTGCTTCTCCCCCCATACCTAATGTGCAGTAACACTATATTTCTGGCCGGCTTTGAACATCCTCTGTACATCTCCCCGCTCACCACCCGCCTCTACACAAGATGATAAAATACTTAAAATTAAAACAATACTTTCCAGCCCTGTGATAGATGAAAACTGTTGGCTGTCTTGTGGGATAATTTGCTTTGATCTTTTGGGATCCGTGAGTCACTGTTTTTAAAAAAAGAACGAGCACAGCGCCCACGGCATTTAAGGAATGTGCTTGTTCATTCTTCATAGGTGTGTACTTTGATGTTGGATACCCACCAGGGGTATTTCCCTTTGGTCTCGAAATAAAATATTTAATATAAAAATAGAATATATCCTATCATTAAAAAAAGGGTAGTTTGTCTGTAATAGAAGTTTAAAAGCAATCTAACTTTGTTGGAAAATGCAATTTCCAAGTCAATTACATATTACATGAGTCTAAAACTTTATGGCCAACGATTACCTGCTTCAAAGTGGTTTTAAAGTCAAAACATGGTTTGTCTTCATGCGTTCCTTGAATTAAGGCAAAAAAAGAGCTGTACTCCTTTCTAGTCTCACAGGAGACACTGAGGGCAAGGAGCTCTATAGGCTCCTGCTGCTGTCAGTAAAACTCCTATGACGAGGTAGCAGGGGGTGTGGCTTACTGGCAATGTGTGTATCTATAGATGCACACAGCCCAGCTCAGGAGTGCATACACGGGTGCTTCCAAAGATTCCACCCAGCTTGCTGAGGAAGGAGAAGGAGGAGTGGACAGCATCAGCAGGGGGAAAAAAATATCCTTTAATATCACTTTAACAGTATAACACTTAGGTTTTACTGGCTTCGGCACTGTCAGAAACCATGAAATCAGACAGAAGTACAGTTAAATCGCACTTGTTTAATAATAAAAGTAAATAGAACAAAAACGTAGTCAAAACATAGCCAGAGTTCAGGAACCGGAACGGATAGTCAGACAAGCCAAACGTCAGGGAGCTGGAGATGAGCGTAGTAGAACAGCAAGCAGAACCTGGAGCCAGAAGGGATGTCAGCCAAGCAAATCTTTAAACAGGAATGCAGGAGAGCATCTCTGTGATGTTGACTAAGGCGTAGGCAGAGATCCACTGGGCTGAGCGGCTTAAGTAGGCAGGACTGACGAGCAGGATATCATCAACAGCTGAGTAACTGTGGAGAGATCGAAGCTGGCAATTAGCCGACAGCTGAGCGGCCAGCTCAGAGAAGGAAGGGCTGAGCCCAGCCCTGCCAGGTACTCACTAAACATTTTAATGAATCAGTCCTTTTGTGAGGACTGCAGTCTCTGGTTACATGATTCTATGCTGTGCAACCTCCTGCTTACAAACTACAGACCCAGCAAGCCGCTTCTATGCCCTAACAGCAGCAAGGCTCCAGGCTTTGTTAAGGCCACCCACACAGCTACCACTGTCATCATTCTCCCTGGTTACAGTAGGGCTGAGCAGTAGGCTGGGGGAGAGAGAGAGAGAGAGACTGCTGCAACCTGGGGCCAGAGCCATGGTGGAGGCCATGGCCTGGTGAGCTGGTGGATAGACCAGTCCCTAACTCAGGACGGAGCTGGTAGTGCATGATAGGGGATGGTGCCCCTAGGAAGGCAGCCTGAATAAATGAGAGACTAAGTGGGACTACAAGTCCCTGGAGGACTATGCCTAGACTGGGAGAAGGCAGTTTCACCCTGAGAATGAGAGGAGACTGTGCTGTGGGATGTTTGATCCTGCTGAGATACCATAGTGCTATGCTGTATTTCTACAGAAAGACTGAACCACTGTACCTGCCCAGGAATTGCTTTTGCCATAGTGGCTGCTGTGTGTGTGTGCACAGAGGGCCGCGTATCTGGAGCACAGGTACCCACAAGGCCACAGGTGTTGGGGGCCTGTGTCCCATGGATGGGGAGAGAGTGTTTCCCTGTGTTCATCCCTGTGTAGGGTCCTGTTGAAGTTTTGGTATACAGATCTTTGTTGATCTAGAACCGCAAAGCCCAACGTGCTGTGAGAGAAAGAGGGTCTGTATCTAGGATGTCTGCTGTTTTTCCTGGATATACTGTTGCTGTGTGCAGGACTGCAAGCATCAGCCTTAGATACGGCAAGAGATGCCCCTCCACCGTTCCAGTGCAACTGTTTCAGACGCCTCAGGAGATGGAGGAATCTCTGTGATGGACTCCAAAGAGGTGAGAGGCCTTGGCCACCATCTTTGTCACATTTCTGCTAAAAGGGACAGTATTACCCCTTTTCTGGGACCCCAGGGATTTGTTTGGAGGAGTGTATCCCTTTTCTTTTTGGGCCTAACAGGTTGAAACTTTAGAGCCTGTATTTTTGAATAAAGGAGATTCCTGTTTGAACTTACATACAGCCTGCCTGGTGTTTGTTCTGAGCTACACAACTGGGTTAGAACGGCACATAGCTGTAGTTCTAATCCCGGAGCATTGGATGACCGAACCATCAGACGTTGCAATCTGATTCAATAGCTGCAGAGGAGTGTCGGGAGAGTGGAATCGAGCGAGCAAGGGGCTCGTTACATTTGCCTTTCAACCGCATTGTTGGGTAACCATCAGACATGATTAGGATATCATCTCGTTTGTAAGTTGTGTTACTGTATGCAGTGTTTATTGCCCCAGTTTATTAGTGCTGTTGTTGTTATCCCACTCTGTTGGGCTAGTTGCTTGCACAAACAAACCCTTTTTTCAGCCCTGGGGTTGTTCTAGATTTTTTTATGGTTGCATACATTTTAATATGTCTTTAATAAAATTTTAATTTTTATGGACAGATGCCTGACTTCCATTTAGTACCTCAAAAATGTGTGTCTTCTCAAAAGCTCTTGCTGCAAAGCAATACCACATTTGCCTGGGCGCCATGTCCTGACACCAGTGTGTAAGGGAAGTATATTTGTTTATGTTTCTTGTGTGTAGGGTTTGGGTTTTTTTTGCCTTTTTTTTATGCTTTTGCCTTTTTTTCATGGCTTTAGGAGGTAAGGGTCTGATAAGCAGACCTTGCTTTTTTAAGAATGGCCTATTGAAAGATTTACTATAGCCACTTTAAACAACGTTTGTCTTAGCCGGTACAGGGATTCCAAGTGACCATACTGTAGTGTAAGCAGGTAAATAGATTTTTGTAGTCCCAGCTAAGAGAAGTGAATGGTGGCAGAGATCAGCTGCTTACTGAGAAGGGTGGGAAGCAGAAGCCTTGTGCAAGATCAAAGTGGAAACCCCTTTAATGCATGCAGACTCTTCAAGCCCATTCATCTGGCCACATGCCAAAGTTGTCCCTATGTTGTTAAACCGAAGAATGATATATGTATGGATTATCGCTACCCGTGTGGGCCGCTTCCACACGACATTGTTATACATAGAAGACCCTTGACAAGCTTTCCCTGACTTTCATAAAGGAAAGATGTTTCTTCCTAAGGAGCAGAGCCCAAAACATGGATTTCATATGTCAAGACTTTCACATATACACAGCCTGAGAATTAAACACATTCCGGTATTATTTATATATAATATATACATTTCATATATACACACAGTCTTGCTAATCCCTATCCCTAGGCTGGGTCTACAAGGTGAATGCAGTGTCAGGCCCATTTAGGAAAGTCTGTTCTACATCATTCATATGCAGTATATACAAGTGTGCAATCAGATATATTCTAGTACAAGGTTTTCCACATATAGCTCAAAATTATTTTATGGATTTAGGAAAGTCATAATTCACTTATTTGGAATGGTGTAGTGTAAACTGGAATAGTGTAATTAGTTGAAATTCAAGCAAAACTCTAAAACAAAAAAACAACAATCTTCATATTATATAAAATTAACAAAATCAGTAATGCTACATAGACATAAAAATAAACAACAGTATTTGGGCGTAGCATTTTTTTAAGTATTTGTCTTCTTCTTCTTCTTCTCCTCATGTGGTCTATGCCTCGGTCAAATGGCCAGCAAAGTACTTGTGATGGGAACAGCGAACAGAGATGTTACCAAGTCAGCCTTTACTCCTAAGGGCTTGGCAAAAGTTTAAAGCTAAGTACTCTTGATTTCAACATCAAGAGTGCATATTAAATCAATAGAAAAAATTGTTAAAAGGTGTAAATTTTATTATAACTTAAAAACATTGCAGTTGCATTAGAAAAGACTCATACAGTAGTCCTTAAAGGTACAGCACGATGGTATGGTTCCCAACATGTTTCGCCCTACAATGGGGCTTCCTCAGGGGACGCTGTCCAAATGAATATCAGAGCCTTCCCAAGATATATTGCAATTGATAATGGTTCGGGCAGACACCATAAGACCAAACACCGGACAATCAATCATAGGAGGCATGAAAGGACCAGCGAGTCTAATTGGCAAAAAAGATGAACGAGAGACACACACTCCCTACAGGACCTCAGATTATGTGCTGAGTGTGCCCAAATAGGAGTTTTGCATCCTCGTGTTCATCTTTTTTACCAATTAGACTCTCTAGTCCAGTGGTTCTCAACCCTCTAGTGCCGTGGCCCCTTGATAAAATTTCCAAAGATGTGGGGACCCCTAACAGTAAAATTTGTTTTTACAGCTTGGGTTGTCAGAACCCAAGGCAAGACAAGTAATTTGTGCCTAACCCACAGACATTTAGCACTCCGAGTCCTTTCTGCTCGTACAGTATTAAAACCCCTTATGGTACATTTTAGGATGTACCGCTTTCTTTTTGTTCTCTTTTCTTTCCCTTTTATCCCCCTCTAATCTAAATTCTTGTCCCCCATGCCTCTCTCTAGCCGTCTTTCTTGTTCTCTCTCTTAGTCTTTCTCTCCCATTTACTTTGTTCCTCTCCCTCTTTTCCTCTCTCTTCCATGTGTTCTCTATTTTATTCCTTCTCTTATGCCGCGTACACACGACCGGACTTTCCGGCAGACTAGGTCCGACGGTCTATCTGACGGACTTTTCCTAACGAACGGACTTGCCTACACATGATCACACCCGACAGATTCGTACGTGATGACCTACGACCAGACTAAAATAAGGAAGTTGATAGTCAGTAGCCAATAGCTGCCCTAGCGTCGGTTTTAGTCCGTCAGACTAGCATACAGACGAGCGGATTTTTTGACCGGTCTCGAGTCCATCGGAAAGATTTGAAACATGTTTTATTTCTAGGTCCGTCGGACTTTTAGGAAAAAAAGTCAGCTGGAGCCCACACACGATCGAATTGTCCGACAGAGTCCGGTCCGCCGGACCAAGTCTGCCGGAAGGTCCACTCGTGTGTACGCAGCATAAGTCCTTGGTGGAGGGGTAGGGGGAATGGAACATCCCAGGATTCGGTGACCCCTGGCAAATCATCATTCAACCCCCAGGTTGAGAACCACTGCTCTAGTCCTTTCATGCCTCCTATGATTCCCTGCAGTCCGGTGTTTGGTCTTATGGTGTCTGCCTAACGCTCTGAACCATTATCAATTGCAATGTATCTTGGGAAGGCTCTGATACTCATTTGGACAGCGTCCCCTGAGGAAGCCCCACTGTAGGGTGAAACATGTTGGGAACCACACCATCGTGCTGTACCTTTAAGGACTGTACTGTATGAGTCTTTTCTAATGCAACTGCGTTGTATTATGTATTAATAAAATGTACACCTTTTCACTAATAATTGTTTTAAAATTGATTTAATATGCACCTTAAAAATCCCTCAAATCTCCAATATTCAAATTAATCAAGGGATGTGGTGCTATATTGTTGGTATATTGTCCAGAAGCTGAGTTTTTTCCATCTCTGTTGTATATTTAAGTATCAATAGATGGAAGGAGAAATGTAGATGTTATGTTGGCTCAGTGTTATCAAATGCACAGGAAAAATACTGTACATATATGGGAGCTCTTACCAAAGTACATCAAATTTTGGCCAGCCATTCCTAAGATTTACACAATCATTCAAGAGAGAAAAGCTAGATGTGTGTGTGATAGCCCTGGATCAATAAAAGCAAGTCATGGTTCTGATGGATACACAACAAGTCCTTCAAAAATTAGCTAATACACAATAAATGTACAGTGTAAATGAAACACCCAGTACAAAAATTATTTTTGAACTATTTATTGGTTAAAAGTGTAGCATCTTCTAGTGTATGTTACTAGTGGTGAGAGTAGGAAAAACAGCCGGTTCTGGGTTAGACCTTAAATCTGGGTTAAGGTTTACTAGAGGCCAGGGCTGGAGGACTTATCCTGGCAGCTCTCTGGTGCCTCCCTGTTTCTGGGACATTGGAGAATGTTCTAGAACTAGTGTGTGGAGGCTAGGAGGGGCTTCCATGAATATTCATGAACCCTCAGCCAATGCTCAGGAGTGGGCCTGGCAGGGGACTGGGAAACCCATAAATATACAGGCTACACCAGCAGGGTAGTCGGGTGGAAGATGGAGATGCAGTGCTGAGGAAGGCTGTCTGTGGCCCTTGAGGGACCCCTTAGTGGGGGGAGGGGTTACTTTGGGCTGGAGGTCGGGAGGTTGGCCTGGAAGGATCCCACCACAGGAGGCAGTTGGAGGGATTTAAGCCGGAGAGGCAGTGAGAGAGAGCAAGGAGAGACAGTGAGTAGATCAGCACAGTGCAGGGATAGACAAGGGGAGAGACTGCCATCTATAGCAGGTCTCTCTTGAAGACAGCGGTGTGCCAAGTCTTTATCCAACCTTGCACTGGGGAATCTCCATGTGTAAGTCAGGCAAGACTGGAGTAGAGAGTCAGTCAGAAGGACTGGGAAGGAAAGCAGCCAGGTGGGCTAGCATTCTGCAAGCAAGTGGAACTAGGATCTGTGGCTACAGGAATGCAGAAGGAAATGTGTCATGCTGTTCACTCTAGTTATGCTACTTTTGTTAAAGGGATTGCAAGTTCGTGCCTGTAATGGACCTTTGCTGAACTAGAAATAAAACTGTTCGTTCCCTCAAGAGTGATTTAGCAGGAGCTGTACATAGAGAAACCCAGTGTGTGCAGATGGAAGGAAGAAGAAGATCTTTGTAAATAGGGAGGAAGTTGTCCCTTGTTCTGTGTTCTGGACATTGTCAAGTTGGGCGTCCCATAGTTCCCTGTCCCATTCAAGTTATCATCCCCTAATAAAACACCAAAAACAAGCCAAGGACGGTTTTCTGTGTTGGAGTGAATAAAGGAAAACCTAACTTCAGCAACTCCTGTAGGGGTAGTGCTACAAAAGCATTAGGTAAAGCCAACAGGTTTCAGGGGGGAGGCTTCCCCCTTCCTCAGGGCTGGAGCAGCAGATGTAGAATCACATTGAGAAGCAATAGGAGGCCTATTTTCATTTTCACTGCATGTTTAACATCACTGACAAACCTATTTTAATTTATGTGGTAATATTGTTCTGTTTTATTTGTTTTACTGTTTGCTAATGAAGTATTGTGATATTTGATATTTGTATTCAAGATATTATCCAAGTCGGCTGCTGTTTACTGCAATCAGATATATATATATAAAAAAAAGATATTTTTTATTTTATTATACTTGCATAATTTTTATATTACTGACGTTTTATTTTTCTGACTTTTATTTGTTGCACTTCTTTTGTAGCCCTGATGATGGGGGAGCTTGTGTGGCCGAAACACTTTGGTAAAGTGCTATGAAAACCCTTGGACTTTTGTTTGGCACACTCATTAGACGGTATGTGAACTTTTCAGAGGGACATAGTTCAATCCTCAGAGGGCCAATAAAAGCAGTTGGGCATCTGAGACCCAAACTGGGTCTATCTGAGAAACACAGCACAACTAAACTCAGGCCATAGACAGGGGCGGATCCAGAGTCTAGTCTTGGGAGGGGCACAGAAAAAAGGTGTTGCTTACAGGGCCAGATTAAGAGCAACATGGGCCTGGTGCTAAGGATTTTGGTTGGCCTTTTTATGGAAATAAATAAAATGAAAACACAAACAATTTTTTGTTAAATTTAAATTAAAGAGTGAGAGGGGTGTAAGACAGTGGTTGAGGGGGGGGGGGGGGATAGCGAGATGGGGGGGGGTTGAAAGAAAGGGGATGAGAGGGAGGGGGAAAGAGAGAGAAAGGGGGTGAATAAGAGAGAGAGGGGACGAGAGAGCGGGGACGAGAGAGAGGGGACGAGAGAGCGGGGACGAGAGAGAGGGGACGAGAGAGAGGGGACGAGAGAGAGGGGACGAGAGAGAGGGGACGAGAGAGAGGGGACGAGAGAGAGGGGACGAGAGAGAGGGGACGAGAGAGAGGGGATGAGAGAGAGAGGGGACGAGAGAGCAGGGGTGAGAGAGAGGGGGTGAGAGAGAGGGGACGAGAGAGAGGGGGTGAGAGAGAGGGGACGAGAGAGAGGGGGTGAAAAAAAGGGGAATAGAGAGAGGGGGTGAGAAAAAGGGGAATAGAGAGAGAGTGAAAGAGAGAGAGGGTGGTAGGGGGTGAAGGGGGTGAGAGAGAACAGGGCGAAAGAGTGGGGATGAGAGGGGGTGAGGGGGGTGAAAGAGAGAGGGGGTGGGAGTGAGTGGGTGAGTCTGTGGGAGGCAGAGCGTAGTACATAACACGGGGGGGGGGGAATAGCACAGTACATTACATGGTTGGCACAACACATTACATGGTGGATACATGGATACAGCACACTTAATGGTGGGCAAAGCACAGTACAATACATGGTGGGCACAGCACATTACACGGTGGGCACTGCCCAATACAGCACATTACAAGGTAGACACAGTTCATTATATGGTGGGCACAGCACATGACATGGTTGGTACTACACAACACAGCACATTGCATGGTGGGCACAACACAGCACATGCACACGGTGGGCACAGGACCTTACATGATGGGCACAGCACATGACATGGTGGGCACTGCACATTACAAGTGGGCACTGCACATTATATGGTGGGTACTGCACATGGCATGGTGGGCACTGCACAGCACATGACAAGGTGGGCACTGCATGACACCACATGACATGGTGGGCACTGCACGACACAGCACATTACATTGTGAGCACAGCACATTAAATGGTGGACACCGCACATAACATGGTGAACCCTGCACAGTACATTCCATTGTGGGTACTGCGCGGCACATGCCATGGTGGACAATGAACAGCACATTACATGGTGGGCACTGCACATTACATGGCGGGCACTGAATGGCACAGCCCATGACATGGTGGGCACTGGATGGCACATCACATGACATGGTGGGCACTGCACATTACATGGTGGACACTGCAAGGCACAGCACATGACATGGTGGGCACTTCACATTACATGGTGGGCACTGCAAGGCACAGCACGACACAGGGGGCACTGCACATCACATGAAGGGCAATGCAATGCACAGCACATGACATGGTCGGCACAGCACATTACATGGGGGGCACTGCAATGCACAGCACATGACATGGTCGGCACAGCACATTACATGGGGGGCACTGCAATGCACAGCACATGACATAGTGGGCACAGCACATTACATGGGGGGCACTGTAAAGCACAGCACATGACATAGTGGGCACAGCACATTACATGGGGAGGCACTGCAATGCACAGCACATGACATAGTGGGCACTGCACATGGCATGGTGGGCACTGCAATGCACATGACATGACATGGTGGGCACAGCACATTACATGGGGGGCACTGCAATGCACAGCACATGACATAGTGGGCACAGCACATTACATGGGGGGCACTGTAATGCACAGCACATGACATAGTGGGCACAGCACATTACATGGGGGGCACTGCAATGCACAGCACATGACATAGTGGGCACTGCACATGACATGGTGGGCACTGAAATGCACATGACATGACATGGTTGGCACAGCACATTACATGGGGGCACTGCAAGGCACAGCACAACATAGTGGGCAATGCACAGCACATGACATGGTGGGCACTGGGCACAAGAGAGCACATTACATGGGGGGAAGCTGGCAGTCTGTCCCCTAGCACAATAATTACACAACACCTCCCTAACAAATGTACTAACCTTATCATAACAGCATGTATGTCCTTCCTCCCGGGCTCCTGCTGGTTAGGAGAACATCAGTGCCCCTCCCCCAGACAGCTCCCAGACACTGAGGATCTGTGTCAGTGTAACAGATGCTGTGATAGGAGTCAGGTATTGGTAGGCATGCTGTTTGCATATGTTAAGGGAAAAGTGGCATGCATAGTGCATACAATCCTCTCACCTCTCTACAGCCAAGGAAGTTCCCCTCCCTCACTCACTCACGCCACGCTGGAGCTGTCCCTGGAGAAGATAGAGGGAGAAGGTGGGTGGAGCCAACATTCACACACTAGGCGTGGAGGAGGAAGAAGTTAAATCCTCCTCCGCTCGCTCCATTCTGAAAGCTGGGACCTCCCTCTCCTCCTCCTTGGCTCTGACATGACATCACTGGTTGCTACACGCCAGGCGTTAGCAACCAGTGAGAGTCCAGGCCAGAAGCGTGGCCATTCAACAACACCGGCGCTGCTGCTGATTCTAAACAGTGAGAGAGACACTCGGCAGTCAGTAATATTTCTCGGGGGGAGCAATTGCCCCATTCCCCTCCCCCTGGATCCGCCCCTGGCCATAGACTGGGTTGCAGGAAAGAAAATCGCTTGATTCCCCCATCAACACAAACAGTGTTGAGGGGGGAACGTTCTCCCGTGGGGGGGGCATGGGAAGCTGTCCCTGCCAGGAGAACACAATGATTGTTCCTAGCAGCTGGTTGTACCGAACCGATCAACTTGGGTACATTCAGCCTGCCCATACATTGTTTCGAATCTTGGCCAGTCCCAACTGAACTGGCCGAGACTCGAGCAGTCTATGGCCAGCCTAAGAGTACTACAGTCAATCATTATCTACTTGCAGTGAGATTAGCTGGTTGGTAGAGGAACAAACAGTGGATTCATGCGAGTTGTAATTTACCACGTCAAAGCTGACGATAGAAAGAATTCCATCTGGAACTAAAAATGTCATTTTCAGGTTTTGGTGAACATCAGTGAGATGAATCACTCAATGACTTCCCATAATGTGCTCAAAATGAAGATGTCCAAATCAGTATTCCCGGTTCCTCCCTATAATAAAAATATCAGTTTTGGATGGAATTAATGCATAATAATACTATTCTGATCTGGAGAAGGTCACAGAAATTGTTTTTTAACTGCATCTAAAGTAATCTGGTTTTCTTTACGCATTTCCTATGGAAACATCTTTGACTCAGAGTTTGTATTTGTGCAGAGCAGATTAAAGGGAAAGACAGTATGAAAGCATAGCTGTTACAATCACCTCTGTAGTCAAAGATTAAATATTTGTAACAATGGAACAAAATTAAAGAGGAACTGCAGTCTGCTCACACGATTTTTAATAAAAACATCTTTGCCATTCTGAAGCTTCCCTCCAACCACTTTGCATATTATTTTACATATACTGTGATTCTGTACTTGCCAAATATGCTGCAGAAATCTCCCTTTACTGAGTCTGGCTGCAACCTTTTTAACTGTGGGCAGCTGAAGTGGCTGCCTATTCACTTCCTGGATTTACACAGACACACACCTCCATCTCTGCAGCTCTCATTGGCCCTCCTATGACTCATCCCCCCTCTCTTCCTGGCAAACTCTCACGAGAGTGAGAGAGAGAGAGAGCTGTGCATGATGTCATACACCTAGGCTAATGACCAGACAAGAAACAGGAAGTGGGCTGTATAAGGTATTTACTGGCAGAAAAAAAAAAATGTTTTACTATCCAAAGTTAAAACAACAAGGGCAGAAGATTTAATAGATGGAAAGATGAAAAAAATGACTTAAGTTTCGCTTTAAGCATTCAACTAGAGGTTAAGCTGTCATAACTAAGCACCATCACCCTTAGCTAACATACTAGTTCATTAGTGTTGTTACCATTGTATCCAAACACAGATATGTGCTACATTACTCTTTTTGGAGGTATGAAGGCCAAGCCAACAAACAGACACAGACCTATGGAAAGAAAGCCCCCATATTAACTGTTTAAAGGAAAAATAATACTATGCTCTAATGCCACTAAAGAAACTGATCAGAAAAAAAATGAAGGCTGCCATTGCTAATCTCTACATGCTTGACTGTAATGCTGGGCCACCGGGCTGAATGCTTATTGTAGCACCCTCCTATATAGGTTGCTTTTTAGGTCAGGTAAATTTAGTTCTGCTGGCTCTCCTGTAATCAGCAGTTTGTGATTGCTTTGGGCTGTTCTGAGCTCTGCAGGTTCGATTGCTCTCCCCTGTCTTCTGGTTGATTCCAGAATACAATGGGTTGGGAGGATACAAACCAGCCATCTGAATATTTATGTGGTCTCAGCCAATCTCTGGGGGAGGGTACCCAATAGGTGGTTGCAGAGTGCATAGTGTGGGGCTTGAGGCAGCCCTGTTTTTGTCCAGGAGGAGAAGTTCCCAGCCTGAAAGGTGGCTGCCGTTCTGGGCATCCCTGCTGAAAATTCTACTTGCTCTCTTCAAGGTTCAGGCTGTGGCAGAGCTGGGGGGCCTGTTCTCCTAAAAAAAAAACAAAAAAAAAAACTATGACGCTAGACACATCTTCTAAACTAAGCAAGGGATTTCACTGGGGGTCTAGTCAGGGTTGCTGGTATCCCTACCCTATCTATTGTGGTGTTTGCCTGGCCTAGAACATTACTGGTGTCCCGATGCTTTTCAATTTCTTTGTTTTTGATGGAGGAACTATACTGAGAAGTAGGGAGACGAGTGAAGAGTGTCCTCAATCTATTGCTCAGTGTTCATGTCCTAACCAAGTTATCCTATTGTTAAGCTGTTATATCCAAGTTCCGCAATAAAGCTTAAAAAGGCAACCCCTAGACTGTCTATTGAGCCAGAAGACTGACTGTTGCGGTGTTGCTGGCTGCTGCTGCGCTATCTGGGAAAAGAACCTGGAACAAATCAGCAGCCGTTACAGGTGAGCGCTACATTAGAACCATTTACGCAGATCAAGCAAGTCATGGAAAAGTCAGACATCCTTATCTGCCTGCTTGTTTTAGGTCACTTATGCCGTGTACACACGGACGGACTTTTCGACCGGACTGGTTTGACGGACCGAATGCAGGGGACAATCCGACCGTGTGTGGGCTCCATCGGACCTGCAGCGGACTTTTTCGGTCAAAAATCTGACGGACTTTAGATTTGGAACATGTTTCAAATTTGTCCGACGGATTTGAGTCCAGTCAAAAAATCCGCTCGTCTGTTTGCTAGTCCGACGGACGAAAACCCACTCTAGGGCAGCTATTGGCTACCGGCTATCAAATTCCTTATTTTAGTCCGGTCGTACGTCATCACGTACGAATCCGTCGGACTTTGGTGTGATCATGTGTAGGCAAGTCCGTTCGTTCAAAAGTCCATCGAAAGTCCGTTGGAAAGTCCGTTGGAAAGTCCCTCGGACCGGTCCGGTCGAAAAGTCCGCCCGTGTGTACGCGGCATAACGCAAAAAACTGAAGCAAGAGCGTCACAGCATGACAGGTAAATAACAAATTTAGAAGCAGAAGGCAGCAATGGCAGTCTTTTGTGACAGGTTTCCTTTAAAGCTGAACTCCAGTAAATTCTCATCACACTGTAAGGTTAACTGCTTGTTTAGATCTCGGGGGGCATCAAAAAAGTAGATTTACTTACCTTTTTCTCCAAGCTGCTAGACCAACCCTCACAGCATCTTCTTCCCTTTGACACAGCAGTCTGAGGTCCAGACATCAAGACCATAGGGCATGAGGACACAGAGGGACAATTCACTTCTTGAGCATGGAAGAGCGCCATCTGCCAGGTTAGTGGAGGATTAGGTAAGTAATTGTGCTTTTTGCAGCTCCTAGACTAAACGAGCAGTAAAACCTTGCAGTGTAGTAGCAGCCCCACTGCAAGGGAGCATTTTCCTGGAATCGGGGGTTTACATTTTAGGTAGCACTGTGTCAAAAGGTGTGTAATACAAGGTCACCTAGAGGTACCTGTCTAACAACTCACTCCAAAACCAACAGTATTCTTAAGAAGTTGAGCCTCTGTATTCTGCTATAACAAATGCTTCTCTTCAGAAAAGACTTTCTATTGACTGTTGGACCATTGCTGGTTGAGTATGCTTCCATTCTGCCACAAGGAGCACAGTGAGGTTGCCAACTGATGTTGGGCAATAAATGCTTGTAGGCATTTAATATCACAGATGGTCTGTTGGGTTAAGTTCTGGGCTCTGTGGGCACAGTGTCAGGGCTGGGCTCAGCCCTTCCTTCTCAGAGCTGGCCACTCAGCTGTCGGCTAATTCCCGGCTCCTATCTCTCCACAGGTACTCAGCTGTTGAGGATATCCTGCTCGTCACTCCTGCCTACTTAAGCTGTTCAGCCCAGTGGATCTCTACCTTCGCCTTGGTCAACATCACAGAAACAGAATCTTCTGCGATCCTGTTCAAGACTTGCTTTGCTGACATCCCGTCTGGTTCCAGATCCTGTTCCACTACATTGATTCCTGACTTCTGGCTTGGCTGACTATCTGTTCCGGTTACTGAACTTTGGCTTTGTTTTGACTACGTTTGTTCTTTTTACTTTTATTAATAAACAAGTGTGATTTAACTGTACTTCTGTCTCGGCCTGATTTCATGGTTTCTGACACAGAAAGTTATTTTATGTCTCATCTATGCAATCCATTAGGGCAGTCCTATCATGGCAAAATTTTAACTGGCTGGACATCGTAACACGGTACTAAAATAAGCCCATCAACATGATCCTTTCTACTACCATAATGTTGCTGGAGATTTTTAAAGCTTTGGCCTAATTTTTTTCCCCATATCCCGAAACCTGAGGTCATATGTACAAGAACCTCCTCGTGGCTGTTATTAGGACATTATGTAGTTGATACCTAAAGTTGGCCCCTATTAGCCTTCCCATTTTGTCTGCAGTGGTCTACTTGGGTATGGTGGACTCATAAGGCCACAAGATGAATCAGCCTTATATTACATTTTTTAAATATGTATAAAAGTGAAAGATACATGCTCATGAAGTTTCATGTAATAGAAATGTTCATAGGATCTGCAATTTATGAGGTGTGTATTCATTATATATGGTGTGCTATAATCACCCCTTGGGTTCTATAATCACCCCTCTCCTCTGAAAGAATGGACATCGATCCAAGAAATGCGTCAGAAACAACAATGCCCTTTGGGGACCTTTATACAAACATGATTATGTATATGGGACATTGTGGATTTACTCATATGTTGTAAGAATTTGCAGATGTTCAAATTGGAATATATGAAGGTCTAGGCATTCAAAACACAGTCATATCGTCGATGTGTTGTTTTTATGTATAAGGATATTCTTTTAAAGAAGCAATAATAAAGATGCTTTTTATATGGATTTATAAAAATATATCGTTGTGTACATGCCTGAAATTCCGACTCAAAGGGATTTTTTAGTGCTCATTTGACAGGAAAATTGGTATAAGGTTTTTGAATAATAAAAATGAAATACCGGTATGCTTTTTATTCTTTTTTTTTTTCTGCATGCATCCCGCCTCTCAGGGTAGTTCAAGACATACCACTCTACCAGGGGTCCGGAATTTGTGCTTGTTTTGTTTTGTCTGTCATATGCTGATGTTCTCTCTGGGTTGGGGTTACAGATCAGTAAATCCCATGTGTTGTAACTGTTATGTTGCGTACACACGATCGGAAATCCGGCCAGCAAAAGACCGATGAGAGCCTTTGGTTGGAAAATGTGACCGTGTGTATGCTCCATCGGACTTTTGCTGGCTGAATTCCAGCCAGCAAAAGATTGAGAGCATGTTCTCAATTTTTCGGTCGGAAAAAGTTCCTATCCGAAAATGCGATTGTCTGTAGCAATTTCGACGCGCAAAATTCCTACGCATGCTCGGAAACAATTTGACGCATGCTCAGAAGCATTGAACTTCATCGTAGTGTTGTATGTCACCGCGTTCTTGACGGTCGAAAGTTCTGCAAATTTTTGTGTGACCGTGTGTATGCAAGCCAAGCTTGAGCAGAATCCCGGCGGAAAAACCATCCAAGATTTTTCTGACGGAAAATCCGCTCGTGTGTACGCGGCATAAGTTTACCTGAAAAATCTCAATAAATTTCTTATGGAACAAAAAATAAATAAAAAATTAAATACGTGTTACTTGCCACAACAATGAACCTTTCAAATTTGTTCGCTGTTGGTCTGTAAATATACATTTCAAAGCATTTTGTTATATATCTGTTCAATGGGTGCAAAAAAAAAAAAAAAAAAATTTGATCCTGACAAAAATGTTATGAGCTGATAACTTCCTGTGCTCTCTGCCTCTGGTGACTGTTATCAGATCTCTTTGGACTAAAAAACACCATTTTGTGAAGAGGAGAGGATAGAGGATGTGTTTTGTAGTCCTTTCCAAAGGTGACCAAGCTGCTCCCTTATAGATACAGTACCGCGAGGTAACGTTGTCACCCTACAGGAAGTATGTTACTGGATCAGAAGTGACAATAAGGGTCAAGAAGCCTGAAAAAATAAAGCTAATTTAGCCACCGCATCTAAGGACTGGTAAGGTGCAATATATTTACATTTATCTTCTTGGATCTAGATACAGTTTTATTAAATCCAAAACCTAAAATGTATTATATTGAAGCTCACCAGTCATTAGACGTGTTGGCTGCATCAGTTTTATTTTCTTTGGCTTTTTCCCCATGCGTTTTCACCTGGTAATCTGACCAGTAACACACCACCTGTATTAGTGAGACACAACTCTGGAGGAATGAGTACAGGAGGCACAACAGACAGCACCATTGTCAGTCTGGGGTATGGTTGCCACCTCATCCCTTTAAACCCGAACACGTATTAATCACACAGGTTCTGTGTCTGATTGAGGTGGTAATTACACTCACTTGGTGCCATTAAATTAGCCTCAGAACCTGTGCAGTTCAAAGGTGTTCGGGTTTAAAGGGATGAGGTGGCAACTCTAGTCTGGGGGGAGGGGAGTGTTGAATGTTTTAGCAGATTTACATACACTAACAAATTGAAGCCAAACTCCAGCCCAATCAGTTCCTTTTCGGATAAAGGTTTTACATGAGTGAATAAAACCGATTATTGCAAGTACCTCTGCAAGTGGTTTGTCTCATCCATGTAAACCTGATACATTCCGCTGGAGAGCTTGTGCTTTTGAAAAAACACAGACTTGCTGGCTGGAAAACCAGATGAAAATAGAAGAAGGAACGCCTATCAAAAGTAAACGAATGCAGCCATCACATCTATTACATGTTTGCTTTTGGGTTTATTACCGCTGTCAATGGTTTTGACCCCTTTCAATTGAAAATGTTTGTTAACCTAAAAAAAAAAAAATTCTGTTCCCCTAAAGAATGAATAGCAGCACAGTGTTTGTGCTGTGTAATTTGGTCCCTTCTATCACCTAAAATACCTGACTGATCCTGCCTTCTGCCCCCCCCCCCCGTAAACTAACCTGGTTTATCATGGCTACTGAGCCCTGACACCATGATCAGTTTACGTGCCTCTACGTCATCCGCAGCTCTCCTCTGTCCTCCCTGCCTGTCACCTCTGTCCACTCCACGATCCTCCCCTCCTTCTGCCATCATATCTATAGTATAAGCATGCCATCCCCTCTGTTATATAACATTATGTAAAGGAGCAACTGTTTTACCTACAGGTAAACTTTATAATAAGCTTACCTGTAGGTAAAAATCACAAAGCGGACTTTACTACTGCTTTAAGAGTATCATTTGAAATAACAAGAATTTATAGCTCAATATATTATAATATGCCATTCCAAGAGCTAATCTTTATATTCAATATATGGAAACACCCTTCTGAGAGTAAACAAAGTATCAGTGAACATGTAAGGTAATGGAAATTACATATAACTCAACTTTATTTCTAGACCCCCCAACTATAATCACAATTCTATTGCACCATAAATCATGGATGACACATGTGAAGCTAATAATTGGCTCTGAAGTTCATTTGTTTCGGGACAGATCGTCTGTGTTTTCTCATACAATATAAGTGGAGCGGAGATGATATCGTTATATAATGATTCCAATGAATTCCCTGATTAATGTGCCTTTAGATCATCCAAAATAGGCGTATTCTGCCCCTAATTGACACTGGTTGGGTCATCCTGCATGTTTGCCAAAATACAATTATGTGGAATGGGTCTAGAGGGACATTTTCACTTTCATGGTGATGACTGCGAGGCAGACGTTTAGTACTGAACAATGTTTTGCAGCACCGATCTGTAGAGGGCTGGACTACCAACAAGGCCAAATGGCAAGGCACCATCAGAGCAATGATAGACCCCTAGGCCATTCCAAGGTTTAAAGTGTTTGTAAGGGCAAAAGAAAAAAACATCATACAATGCTCATTTTTGTAATACATATACATTTCCCCCACATTTTATCCCTTTAAAGCAGGGGTCTCAAACTGGCAGCCCTCCAGCTGTTGCGAAACTACAAGTCCCATGAGGCATTGCAAGGCTGACAGTTACAAGCATGACTCCCTCAGGCAGGGACATGATGGGACTTGTAGTTTCGCAACAGCTGGAGGGCCACCAGTTTGATACCCCTGCTTTAAAGTCCCTGCAAGCACAGAAAATTACCGGTTGATCTGCCAGAAATACCCTCAGATCCCAATTTTCTCCTGTGGAATGACAGCACAAGCCTTTGTTTGGACGGGCTGAAATTGCAAGAATTGGTGTCAGCCCTGCTCAGTTGTCTTTTAGTAAACTATTAAACCCCTCCTATGCTCCTCTTACACTTTATTATGGTCACATTAGCTTTTCCCCACCACTCCCCTGGCCGAGCACTTTAACCGCTTCACCTTCGGAAGGTTAACCCGCTATATTTCCATAAAGTGAATCCGAACTGTGAATTAAAATAATTCAAGCTTTCTATAATGAATATCATAAATGAGATTATTCAAATTGCATATTGTAAGTCCACTCTTATGCCCCGTACACACGGTCGGACATTGATCGGACATTCCGACAACAAAATCCATCTTTTTTTTTCCGACGGATGTTGGCTCAAACTTGTCTTGCATACACACGGTCGCACAAAGTTGTCAGAAAATCCGATCGTTTTAAACGCGGTGACGTAAAACTCGTACGTCGGGACTATAAACGGGGCAGTAGCCAATAGCTTTCATCTCTTAATTTATTCTGAGCATGCCTGGCACTTTGTGCGTCGGATTTGTGTACACACGATCGGAATTTAACCAATCGGATTTTGTTGTTGGAAAATTTTATATCCTGCTCTCAAACTTTGTGTTGTCGGAAATTCCGACGGAAAAAGTCAGATGGAGTACACACACGATCGGAATTTTTCCGACAACACAATCCGATCGCACTTTTTCCGTCGGAAAATGCGACCGTGTGTACAAGGCCTTATTGATAGTAGATCTTCACCGTGAAAACAACACACAATGCACCCGGGAATGGTGATAAGAGAAAAGATCCGACTCCTGTTGATCTCTTATTATAGGAGATCTCAAACGCTTCTGGCTTAATACCCAGCCCGGGCCTTTGATGTACACAGCCAAGGTCTCAGCGTCTTCCCAGGTGTTGTGACCCTTACAGGTATACTTTGCCGGATATTTCCCATAAAAAAAGTGATAAAAGCTTCCATAGCGTAAAATCTTTGGGTAGTTTTATTAATAAAATAAAAAGTATTGCCCTTACATTTGTTAAAAGAAAAATCATGCAGTATAGAATACTGAGCTGACCGGCTCTCGATTGCAACCCGTGGTTTCGGGACTGGCGTGTTTTGCGGTGATGTCAGCACGTCGCTCCTCCCTAGGCGTTTCGTCACACCAGACGTCGTCCTGGTTTTTTTTTTGCAATACGACACTAGGTTGCTATAACTGACAATTCCGCACTCGTGCGACACTTTACCCAAATAAAATTGATGTCCTTTTTTTCCCCCACATATAGAGCTTTCTTTTGGGGGTCTTTGATGTCCTCTGCATTTTTTTTTTTGCGCGTTAGAAACAAAGAACGACAATTTTGAAAAAAAAAAAAGTTTACTTTCTGCTCTAAAACATATCCAATAAAAAATTGTAAAAAAATCTAATTCCTTCATCAATTTAAGCCAATATGTATTCTGCTACATATTTTTGATAACAAAAATCCCAATAAGCGTATATTGATGACCTCTGCAGTTTTTATTTTTTGCGCTAGAAACAAAGAACGACTGACAATTTTCGAAAAAAAAAAAAAAATTACTTTCTGCTCTAAAACCTTACCATTAAAAAAAAAATTGAAAAAAATCAAATAAGCGTATATTGATTAGCATCTACAAACTATGGTATATTTTTAGTTGTTGGTTTTTTGTTTTTTTTTTACTAATAATGGTGGTGATCAGCGACTTATAGCCGGACTGCGATATTGCAATCAGACAAATCGGACACCTAACTGACACTTTTTTTGGGACCAGTGACACTAGTACAGTGATCAGTGCTAAAAATATGCACTGTCACTGTACTAATGACACTGGCTGGGAAGGGGTTGTCATCATTAATGTGTGCCTAGGGAGTGTTTACTAACTGTGGGGGAGGTGCTTTTACTACTTGAAGACATGAATCAGTGTTCCTACTTTACAGGAACACAGGATCCATGTCTTCTGTACTCACGGCATGACAGTCTGCCTTGTTTACATAGGCAGACTGTCCTTCTGTTAGAGTACTGAATGATCGGCGGGTCCGTGCCCAAAACAGAAAGTGCAGAATCACGGAAATATACGTGATTTTGCAAGGACAGAGCGGCCGCCCTGTGGCAGTAAATCAGCTATGGGCACTTGTAAAGAGGTTAATAGTGCCTCATCCAGGCAGCCAAGGCTGGTCCCAGAACTTTAAGGCCGCATGCATACAAGGTGCGTGCCCATCTCTCTTACACACCTTTCCTCCTGGCAGCAGCATTTTGGTAGAAAAAACACTTGACGTGTGTAAACGGGTTTAGTGTCTTGTCAAGTGCTTGGGCGTTAATTCACTTAACCTCTTCCCGACCAAGCCTGCGATGTCACCGCTGTCCCCACTAGCAGCGACGTCCATCTTTACCCCTCTTCCTTCCAGGGTTGCAAATCTGTGACTGGCCGGAGTCGCGTGACGTCACTCCCGAGCTGTCAGTCACGGCATGACCCCCTTTAGAAGCGGCACAATCTGCCCTTTCTAAAGTGTGCATGCGCCGTAGACATCGGCACATGGCTTTATTGTAAATATCTCCTAAACTGTTTCCAGCACCTACAGGTAAGCCTTAATATAGGCTTACCTGTAGGTAAAAGTGGTTGTACAGGGTGTACAACCACTTTAACTATTACTAACTATTAAATTATAGGTATTGGAATTTTCTTTCAAATTTGGCGTTAGTGAACGTAACGAATAAGAATTTACGAATTACCCGAAATAACGAATGCCGCATCAAAACAAATGGAACGGAACTACTTAATAATAAATAATAATAAAAAGTTTTTATTATAATGTTATTATGAATTCATTCTGTTCCGTTCGTTTAGATACAGCTTTACTTATTTCAGATAATTCGTAATGTCGGATAAATTTGTATTAGTTCCGTTCACTAACAGTCAAATTTGAAAGGAAATTCCAATACCTATAATTTAATACTTAGTAACAGTTAAAGTGGAGTTCCACCCACTTTTACAACTCTTCAGCATCACTCACTAAACTGTGCACTGTAAACAAATTGGATATTTTTTTTTTTTTCTCAGCACCTACTGTATATCTGCTGTATTCATTTTTCACTTCCTTCTCCCTGGCCGCGGCCCATCGCATCATTTCCTGTTTGCAATGCCTTCTGGGAAGGGGCGGCAACTTCCTCTAAAACTGCCGTTGCTATGGAAACCTGACCTGAAACCTATTACACTGCTTGTGCTGCACTGAGCATGTGCGAAATCTGCAAGGATGAGATCCAGGAAGAAATACAGTCTGGCTTCAGATGCCCACACTTAAGATGGCCACGACCTGCTGTAAGTTTATAAAATAACAAACTACTGCTATAAACTAACAAAACAGACCTTAGTTTACAGACTAACTTTACTAGAATACATTAAGCTTGTGTATTATGGGGGTATTTTTATTTAAAAAGTATAATTTCGGCCGGAACACCACTTTAAGTTATTATTAGTTATTATTTCAGATTTCCAAATTTTCGAATTACAAATGTACGAATTTACAAATTTAAGAATGTACGAATTTACAAATTTAAGAATGTACGAATTTATGAATTTACGAATGTATGAATTTACGAATATTCAAATTTAGGAATATTCAGGAAAAATATTTGTTAAATGTGCTTTCGTTAATTCGGATATTTCCGAATTAACGAATTTGTCAAAGTTCGTAAAAAACGAATTTGGAACAAAAGTGAATTGCACGTGTCTAAAAGTAACGCGGTGCCGTATTGTAAAAAAATGGCCTGGTCAGGAAGTGGGTAAATCCTTCTGGGGCTGAAGTGGTTAATTTGACAGGATAACATTTTATTCTGGCCATTGAAATTAATGATCAAGAGCTTGACACGACTAGCGTTAACGCATGTTAAGACGCGTTTACATGTATCAAAAGGTTTTTGGCCAAAACGCTGCTGTTTCTAGGCGTGCTGGCAGTGGGTTTTTTTTACCATTTCTAAACACCTACAGTATATGTGCACTAACAATGCTAACTAACAAACTAACACACTAACACACTAACACACTAACAAACTAACAAACTAACACACTAACACACTAACACACAAACTAACACACTAACACACTAACACACTAACTAACACACTAACACACTAACTAACACACTAACAAACTAACAAACAGGGGCATTTACAGTTAGAAGAAAAAACGCCAGATGCTCCTAACAGCAACATTAAAAACATCCAGTGTGCATGAGGCTTAAAGTCAAAGTTCACCTTTCCCAGAAAGTAGCCTGTGCAGTCAAAGAGGGGCCTCAGTAGATATTTAAACAATTGTCAAGCTTCCAGGAGAACCCAAATGGCCTTCAGGTAGGACAATAAAATTAGTGATCATTTTACAAAGCTATACTTTTTTTTCTTTCTAATGTCTTCTGGGGCTCCTTGACTGCATAGGATATTTTCAGAAAAATTTGAATATATGCTGTATATATAAAACACTTGGAAATCTACCCTTGCACCTGCATTGCAAGTTTTAAACGCTCCTTTAAGGTGGCCATAGATGGATCGAAATTTGGCCGGGTGACTTCTGTTCAACTGCCCTGTCAGATAAAAGCTGCTCGATCATCAGTTAGTGCAGCCTTAGCTCCAATGCTGTCCTTAAGCTCCAGGGCGTGGGAGATCCCTCAGTATAACCATGCACAGTGCAGAGTTATTAAACCTGTATTGTATGTGAGGTTTCAAGTCTGCTACTGTAGCCTGTAGCACTGTGGGGAACCAATCTCACATCCAAAGAGACCCTGTTAAAGCCAGGAACTGCATCCCTAGATTAAATAAGCTTTATTACCCATGCAATGTGTGGAGGAACATTGCAACGGTAGATCTGGTCTCCTTCTCAGAGTTCAGCTTTAAATATTAGACGCCAGTAAGTCACATGGTCTGTAGCGGCAGCGTTATTGTGAGTCAGCAAGAGTTGGAAATACTTTTTATTTATACTGTGGATTGGTTCCAGTCCATAGACTTCCATAAAAAAGGGAACTTAAAAAGGGAACCACTCACGACTTGGCTTATGCAAGGATCTGGAAATGGTGAAGAAAACGGTCTACAGAAAGCATGCATGTAGGCAGCAATGTTCAAGTCAGAGAGTTCAAATGTGAAAATGTGCAAACCAAAACTCTGACCAAATTATAGAGTAACAGCCCATAGCTGCAAAGGAAAGAACCATTATTGCAAAGTGGCACAAATAGACGGACACTGTGACATAGCAAATACCAAGACTCTTACATCAGGTGCTGCCCCATGTCTGATGGAATATTTCTAAGCAGGACATGGGGGAGGTGGAAACTGTGGCTATAGTGAACTCTGTAGAACTCTGTCACAGCTTATGGGTAAGGGGTGTAAATTATTTGGTTCCTTGTAGCAATCCCTATTGCCCTTTCAGTTAAGAGGTATAAAGTAGAAAAGAGAGGTGGAATTGGGAGAAACTGAGAAGTTAGAAGAGTGAGAAGTGTGTCCTGGGCTCTAGTGAGAGAAATAGGGCATAAGCAAGAATATGTGAACTTTCCATGAAACGACCTTCTACTTCGGGCACTGCCATCTGCACCTTCCCTTTTAGTGGGCAAGAGTCCTGGGTAGGGTGACGACGTGTCTTGGGTTGCCCAGCACAGTCCCGCATTTTGCAGGTCTGTCCTGGGCACCTTCCTTCCGGGGTGTCCCTGAATGGCAGTTTGGAAATGTGATCACTCTAGTCTTGGGCTTGACTGGCGATGAAAAAATTAACTATGAGGAAAATTGACTATTTTGTTGCAAACCCTTCCTTCAGTAAATTGGAGTTCAAGTAGGAGGTGGACCGAGTTTCTTTACTCCTGGCTCAGTTAGAAAACTGGTGGTGGCCAGAAGAAAGGTCAACCAGCCTGCTGGTGGTGGCAAGTTATCCACCTGGACCATGTGCTATGTAGACTGCGACCCTTGTGTTATATTCGCCAATGTTTGGTGTGACCCCCTATGGACCCGGTCTGCAACTGTGGATTCTGGAGGCCTTGTATGTTGTAACAAGTTAGCGGGAGTTTCCTGATAAGACAGTAGGCCGAGAAGAGTGAGCAAGAGCAATAGGTGAGGTTCTAACATTCCTTGCTGCATATTCTACTATAGGCCCCAGCACAGGCATTGTCTAAACAACCCGCCACTAGGTGATGTTACAGGAATGTCGGTCATTCTATCGACTATAAACAAAAACACCCCCTCTTATTCTATAAATGATTTTATCCAAGCAATTGTTTAGTGGGAATGTCAATTGTACTGGCATGCTATACACATAGCGTCTAGAGGTCACTGGTTTTGGACTTGCAGTAAGCCTGGACCACCTGATGGAAACCAACATGGACAGAAAAATAATATAACACAGCAGATTGTCCATATCTAATTTGGTTTTCTCTTCTGAAACAGCAGCTTAAGCCAAAGAATGAGTAGCACAAATACAGAATTTCCTTGGCTCTGTCCACAACTTCCCAAGATGGATGACCATAAGCAACCATTTTCGTTAGCAGCAGCGTTGTCTGTGATTGTCTTGCATAATCTTTTGGCTCTTATCAGAACTTATCATGCATCTGATGATGTGTGAAAGCCATCTGTGCATCTTCATCCCACAATATAATAAAAGGATCAACCATATGACTTATTTAATGGTGCAGTTACTGAAACCAACTGAGATGTATTAAGAATCTGAATGAAGGTGATGATGTATGGTCAACAAAAGATTCAAGACGTTGTGGGTTGTTGTTTACTCTTGACCAGAGTTCTATGTTGAACAGGAGAACAGATTGTGATCAAGCTGGTGTGTACGCCCATTTTAATACACTATATTTCTTCAGTGTACAGCGATTTCGCCATCAGAATTTTAGCACTGGTATTTTTAATTGCAGGAATGGTGAGTAAGCAGACAAGATATCAAGCTTATGTTTAGGGAGTATAGTGCAGGGATAGTGTTGGGGTTTCAGGAAGGCTTTGTGTGAGTGCAAGCTTGACTGGGAAAGGGAGAGTTCGTGTTATGCCGCGTACACACGATTGGACTTTACGGCAGACTTTGCCCGGCGGACTTTTCGACGTACTTTACGACGGACTTTCTGAATGAACGGACTTGCCTACACACAATCCACCAAAGTCTGTCGAATTTGTATGTGATGACGTACGACCGGACTAAAACAAGAAAGTTCATAGCCAGTAGCCAATAGCTGCCCTAGCGTGGCTTTTTGTCCGGCGAACTAGCATACAGACGAGCAGACATTTCGACCGGACTCGAGTTCGACGGATAGATTTAAAACATGTTTCAAATCTAAGTCCGTCCAACTTTTGAGCAAACAAAGGCCGCTGGAGCCCACACACGATCGAATTGTCCGACGAAATCTCATCCGCCGGGCAAAGTCTGCCGTAAAGTCCGCTCGTGTGTACGCGGCATTAGGCTTACAGAGTGGGTTAGTGTTACAGGGTGGGTTAGTATGAGGATGCGTGTTGGGTTTCAGGTATGGGTTAGTGTGAGGATTAGTGTTAGGAATACAGGGAGAATTAGTATTAGGGTTACTGGGAGGGTTATGTTAAGGGTTAATGTGAGGGTTCTTGGGGTGGTACATTGGGTAGTGTGAGGGATAGGGAGGAACAGTGTTAGAAAATGAGTTTGTGAACGTTTTTTCAGGTTTGACTACTGTGAGGATTCACATTGGGCATACAAGAAGGGTCACAGGTGGGTGTGTGTATGAGGACCTTAGGGTATGGCATTTCTAGGAGCTGTGTACTAAAAACCTATCAGTGCTGATCTCTTGGTTCTTTTTTTATTGATTTTTTTTTGTGCAGTGCACAAAACAAAAACACCAAAGTGAACAAAAAAAAGTATACTAGCATGCATCTTTGGTCCAAAAAAAGGTTCCCTCCCTGGCCCTTCAGAGCTCAAGACTCCTGACAGGAATAAGACATACTCAGGTCCAGCCAGCCAAAAGACCCAGTGGACCCCTTCTCCTCGTGGACAGTCAAAGCCAACCAACAAATACTGGGTGGGGGGTTCTCCCAAATACAGACCACCCTGGCCCCAGGCATGGGGAGAAGGAGTCTGATGGCCACCCATCCTCCCCCTAGACTTCAGGGCAGGCCTGAAGACCCATAGCATAGCCTACCATCTGTGAGTAAAGGAAAAAAAAAAACATAAAAATAGTGCACTGAGACACTCAACTGGAGAGTGTATAAATAGAAAGTTGACAATGTTGTCCAAAATGGCTAGGCCTAGATCTCCTGGTGCTGCAAGCGAATGTGCTAATGTATTCTCCCCTGGGCAGGGAGTGATGAAAATGGTAAGCATATGATATACACCATTGGCATTCTAAAAGTTTGAGAGAAAATAATAATACATCTGAACCAAAGCCTGATCAGTGCAGTGCAATGCTTTTCATGACCAAGAACCTGACACTGGTCATTTTCCACAAGTGTCTCTCAAACCACCTAACACATAAGCTTGACCCTAAAACCGAACTCTTCCCACAATTAGGTCCTAAAGCATAACATAACAGCTAGAGAGGAAGAGGTAGAAATTGTGATATTACTGCCCATACTCTCCACCTCACCCAATCAGAGAATGCCTTGTGTTCATTGAAAAAAATCCAAGACATTCTATAAATAACAGTGGTGCTGAGTGTGCAGTGGGGCAGTTTGCATAGGACCTGGAAGATCGCCGCTATCACTGTAGTAGCGCTCCCTACTACAGGGATTTTCAGTTTACCCAACAGTCCATCAGGTATGAGTTATGCTTACATTGTGCCAATCTGTACCAATGCAACTACAACTACAAAAAAAAACTAACTATCAAAATAATTCATGCAGTTTAGCTTACGCCTCTCCATAAATTTGTGCTTCCTGAAATTAGCTAAACTGCTGGAAGCAGGATGAAAAGATTTGGTGCCAAGTTTATTTTAGTTATTTTTTTATATTTAGAAGTTCATAAATTGAAGTTTTAGATCTGACTTATTTTTTATTATATACAATGGATATAAAAAAGTCTACTCACCCCTGTTAAAATGTCAGGTTTCTGTAATGTAAAAAAATGAGACAAATAAATAATTTCAGAACTTTTCCACCTTTAATGTGACCTATAAATTGAACAATGCAGTTGAAAAACAAACTGAAATCTTTTAGGGGGGGATGTAGCTGTGTTCAGAATTAAGCAATCACATTCAAACTCATGTTAAATAGGAGTCAGTACACACCTGCCATCATTTAAAGTGCCTCTGATTAACCACAAATAAAGTTCAGCTGTTCTAGTAGGTCTTTCCTGACATTTTCTTAGTCGCATCCTACAGCGAAAGCCAAGGTCCGCAGAGAGCTTCCAAAGCATCAGAGGGATCTCATTGTTAACCGGTTCCCGACCAGCTGCCGCAGTTTTACGGCAGAATGGCAAGGGTGGGCAAAACGACGATCGGATTTGTTTCAGAACTGATCAGTCTCCAGGCCCAGGCCAATGATTTCTGGCCTGGACCTGCTGATCAGTTTTGACAAATTAAATGCTTCCCCTGCCTGTAAGTGTAAACACAGGCAGGGGAAGTGATGTCATCTCCCTCTCTGGAATTATTTTCCATTCCAGAGAGAGGAGAGAGGACATCCAAACATGAGTTGCACCAACACTACACTGACACAGTACACGTAGGCACACATTTCACCCCGATCCCCCCCCGTTAACCCCTTCACTGCCTGTCATTGTGTCACCCAGTGCAGTGTTCATATTTTTCTTTGATCACTGTACTGGTGTCATTTGTGACACTAATCTGCATTAGGGTACTTAGTAGTAGGCCCAGATAGGTCTAGGAGACCCCCCCAACCCCCCCTAATAGAGGTTTAACCCCTTGATCACCCCATCACCAGTGATCATCGTATTAGTGTCACGGGTGACGCTGTTTAGTTTTTATAGCGTCGGGGCACCCGCCGTACATTACCTAATAAAAGGGTTTAACCTCCTGTTCACCCGGCAGGTGATATCAGATCTGCGTCGCCCCAGGCAGCGTCAGATTAGTGCCAGGCAATACCCACGCACGTGCCATACACCTCCCTTAGTAGTATAGTGTCTGAACGGATCGATAGCTTTGATCTGATCAGAACTGCTATTACTTGCATTTAGCCCCTCCACCTAGCCCAGCCCAACCAAGTGCAGTATTAATCGATCACTGTCACATACAAAACACAAAACGCTTAACTGCAGCAATCGCAAAGTCAGGCCTGATCCCTGCAAACAGTTTTTTGGTAGCGTTTGAAGCAATCGCTGACAGTCAGGTGCTCTTTTTTCCTGTGAGTCTCATTAGTTGTAACAGTAAATTTAGAGGCCAAAATGTCCAATCGAAGGTACAGTAGTGAAGAGGCCTACACGTTTCTGAGCATGACAGATGAGAGTGAAGAGGAACTCACCCATCTGTCAGATTCAGGCTCAGAATACGAACCTGTAGATACCCTGACAGATAGCTCTGACGACAGAGTAGTGGTCCCTGCCAAGGTCAGGCATACCCGACGCCGTTCTTCTGCTGTTGTTGAGGTGCAAGAACCGCAGGGCTCTTGTATGGAGCAGAGAGCCAGTACTAGTGCCGCTCATCCTTCTGGTGAACTGGCAAGCACCAGCGGCTTAGTACATCTTGGTCATACATCCAGCACTGCAGTAACACTTGGTGACGTGGCGAGTCCCATAAGTGCAGTTCAAGCTGGTGAGGTGGCTAGCATAACTAGTGTCCTGCAGCCACCAAGAAGACAGACAGGCCCGTCGAGCCCACAGTGCCCTTCCTGCTGCAGTTGCCAATCCGAATTGGGAGCCCACCACTTCTCCAGCACCCGTACTTCCCCCAATCACTGGCCAACCCGAAATTCAGGTGGAAACAGTTGATTTTACGTCACTTGATTTTTATTTGCTGTTTTTCACAGAAGATCTCTGTAGATCTGTCGTGGACCAAAGCGATTTGTATGCTGGTCAATTCATCGCCGCTAATCCCCAGTTGACCCTTGCCAGAGATTGAAGACCTATTACGGTCTCCAAATTTAAGACCTTCCTGGGCCTATCCCTCCTCATGGGCATAACTAAAAAAATAGAGTTGCGGTCATATTGGTCCACTGACCCAATTCACAATATGGCCTTGTTCTCTGTCTCCATGACCAGGACACGATATGAGCAGATCTTGCGGTTCATGCATTTCAATGACAATGAACTCTGTCATCCTCGGGGTGACCCTGAATAGGATCGGCTCTACAAAATTCGGCCCCTCGTAAACCACTTCAACCAGCAGTTTGCAGCCTTGTTTACTCCCGATCAAATTGTCTGCGTTCATGAGTCCCTGATTACGTTTTCTGGCCACTTGTCATTCAAACAGTATCTTCCCAGCAAGCGTGCCAGATATGGGGTCAAGATGTATAGGCTCAGTGACAGGGAAACATATAGTTTTATGGTTTACGAGGGAAGAGATAGTTGCGTAGAGCCGGAGAACAGCCCAGACTACATAGGGAGCGCTGCTAAGATTGTGTGGGACTTGGTGTCATCCTTATTCGGAAAGGGGTACCACAACTATTACACAAGCGTGCCACTTTAGTCACTTGTTTGATCATGGAATTGGCTCATGTGGCACTGTGCGATCTTACCCCAGCGGCTTGTAGATTCCCATCTTAGGCTGGGGGAGAGAGCCTGCTTGAGATGCAATAATTTGCTCACTGTGAAGTGGAGGGGTCATGAGAATGTTTTCGTTCTGTCCTCTGTTCACGCAGAGACGACGATACAAATACAAACGGCGACTGGTGTTGTGGAGAAACCCCTCTGTGTCCACGAATATAACCTTAATATGGGAGGGGTGGACCTCAACGACCAGTTGTTGGTGCTGTACCCAATTGCTCGTAAGGCCAGAGGTTGGTATAAAAAAATGTCTGTATATTTATTCCAATTGGTTCTGCTGAATGCTTATGTGCTATACAAAGCTTCAGGACAAACTGGATCTTTCCTTAAATTCCAGGAAGAGATCATCACAGCCCTTCTGTTTCCAGACGGTGCTGTGGCCCAGCTTCCCAATTCAAATGCAGTGAGCCGGCTGCATGAGAGACATTTTCCGTATAGCCTCCCTGGTACCCCTACCCAAAGAAATCCCCAAAGAAGATGTCATGTTTGCAGAAAACGCGGATTTAGGCGTGACACCCACTTTTATTGTCCCTCCTGTCCTGACCAACCTGGTCTTTGCATTGGTGAATGTTTCGAACGCTACCACACACTAGTGGAGTATTAGCATAGGGTACAGCATTGTACAGTCCTGGAGCACACTTACACAGGGTCTCGAAAGATGAGATGGCCATCACATTTTGAGAGGCCCTAATCTGGAACATTTACAGTTTAAAAGTGCAAAAAAAACAAAGAAAAACAAAAAAACCCCACAAAAAATAAAAAAGCTAAAAATACTTGTGGGTTTTATTTTTTTCTCTCTCTATTGTTCTCTCTCTTATGTTCGCTCTCTATTGTCCACTCTATTGTTCGCTCTCTATTGTTACTGTATTTTAGAAGTGTAATGTTTTATTTTTACTATGTTTTATTGTATTTGCTTTGTAGGTATGGTATGTCTTACTGTTATACTGTAATGTTACTTTGTTTTATTGTTAACCATCATTTGCTTAGCAGGTATGCCATTCAGCTGCAGCACAGGTTTATTTATTCAGACAGCAACAGCATTTGCTCCCAAGATACATAAAGGCCAGTGCTGTAGGAGGTGATTATCACCACAGTTAAAAAAACCGATTTGCCCCTAATATTAGGAACGGATTGCCCCCATGCTTCGGTATATATTTTTTAGGCACAGATTGTGTTAAAAAATCAAGTTGTTTTGTTTTATTGAATTGCCATTGTTTGCTTTTCAGGTACGCCATTCAGCTGCAGCACTGATTTATTTATCTTGACAGAAACAGTGTTTGTTCTCACAATACGAAACTCAGCGACTCCAGCGCTGTAGGAGGTGATTTTACCACCACAGTTAAAAAAAAAAAAAGTGCTTGTATGCCCATCATTAGAAGTGGGTGGATGAAGGGCGGTATTCTAATGGTGGACATACCCACCGATCAAAACCCACAGGCTGCATGAAAAAAAAGAACATTAGATTAAATGCGCAACAAGGACCAGCAACGTACTGGTATGTTGCTGGACTTTGAGTGGTTATACCAGAATGATGCCTGCAGGTTTAGGTATAATCTTGGTATCATTCAGGGTCTAGTAGACCCCAATTTTTTCAAAAAAGGAGTACCTGTCACTACCTATTGCTATCATAGGGGATATCGATATGCTGTGCTCTATAGAAAACCCATAGTGCTCTGGAAATCCTTTTTCGCGTATTGTTTATTTGTTAAAAAGAAAAAAAATTGTATCTACAGTGGATATAAGAAGTCTACATGCTCCTGTTAGAATATCAGGTTTCTGTGATGTAAAAAAATTAGACAAAGATAAATCATTTCAGAACGTTTTCTGAAATCTTTAGGTGGAGGGAAGTAAAAATAAAAAAATAAAATAATATGGTTACATAAGTGTGCACACCCTCAAACGAATACTTTGTTGAAGCACCTTTTGATTCTATGTAAAATATGGGGATACCACGTGTGAGACTTTTTGGCAGTCCAACTGCATACAGGACATCGGAAACCAATCTTCAGGCTTTCTAAGTGCGTACATTTTTGATTTCACTCCTGACTACCTATAACAGTTTCCGAGGCCATGAAATGCCCAGATAGCACAACCCCCCCCCCCCCCCAAATGACCCCATTTTGGAAAGTAGACACCCCAAGCTATTTTCTGAGAGGCATGTTGAGTATTTTGCAGATCTTGCTTTTTGTCACAAAGTTTTGAAAATTGAAAAAAAAATAAAAAATTTTCTTTTCTTTCTTCATTTTCAAAAACAAATGAGAGCTGCAAAATACTCACCATGCCTCTTAGCAATTACCTTGGGGTGTCTACTTTCCAAAATGGGGTCATTTGGGGGGGTTGTGCTATCTGGGCATTTCAGGGCCTCCATAACTGTGATAGTTAGTGAGGAACAAAATCATAATTTTACTCCCTTAGAAAGCCTGAAGGCGGTGATTGGTTTTTTGGGTCCTGTACACTGCTAGGCTCCCAAAAAGTCTCACACATGTGGTATCCTCATACTCAGGAGAAGCAACAGAAACAAACTACATCCATGTTTAAAAACCTTTAAAATCCTTTACAGGTTACCACTTTAGATTTACAGAGGAGGTCTACTACTAAAATTACTGCCCTCGATTTTTTTTGCGGCTGGAACACCGCATTGAGAGCTTTTTAATCAATATTTACTGGCACACTTTTTTTTGGGGGGGGGGGGGGATTGGACTTAATTTACTGCATGCAATAATTTATGCAAATGAGTCATGTGATCACATTATCGCATGCGGTAAACTTTAGTGAATTGACCCCTTTGTCATTAACTGGAACCTTGGATGGAGTTTTATAAAGGAAGTTAGACAAAAAGAGAGGAGACAAAGCATCCTGCCTCAGTACTCGTCTCAGAGCCCTCATGTAAGCAGTGGGATGACTTTTGGATTTATGGGGCGATCAAAGGGTTAACTGTGTGCCTAGCTAATGTTTCAGTGTAAGGGGGGGGGGTGCTTTTACTAGAGGAAGACATGGATCAGTGTTTCTGCTTTACAGAAACACAGGATCCATGTCTTCTGCACAGTACTGACAGAATGACATTCCGCCTTGTTTACATAAGCAGACTGGCATTCTGTCAGTGGACCGAATGATAAGCAGGTGTCGGCGGACATCGGGTGTAAAACCACATGGGGAACGAACCGCTGGCGGTGCACACTCGCGCCCAAAACCCAGAAGTGCATTCTGCACAACGTGGCCGCCCTGTAGCAGTAAATCTGCTATGGGGCAGTCGGCAAGTGGCCGAATAGCAAAAAATGACCTGGTCATGGGGGTGGGGGATCTTGTGGAGCTGAAGTGGTTAATTTTCATTTCTTACTTTGTGTAATTTTATTAGACATCTTTGCTGTTAGCACAACTAGGAAAAATAGTCCCTTTGCTACAAAGTAAAATCACTGGCAGAATGACTTGACTTCTTTGCTTGTGATCCAATGCACCCCTACAGCCTGCTTTGACCGAATGCCTCCAAAGAGGGGAAAATGAAACAGCTCTGCAATTTCTCCCTTTGCCATGAATGCTGTGAGTGAGCCAACCATTTCCTAATGTGATCAGCTCAGCAGACGAGTGCCAGGTTTTAAAAAAAAAAATCAGACTTTCCAGAGCCGAGTCCGATGCAGGGAGCAGCCAGGGCCTAAAGCCCAGAAGAGGATGTCAGAATCCTGGCGAAGAATGGCGTGCCTCTGCATGGATTTACTGTATGGATGTCAATGTTGGGGAGCGGCTACAGCGGCTTGGCTCCTACTGATTTGACTGATTTCCCCGGGGATTTGTTCTCTGTAATTAAGACTTTTTCAGCTGGCACCTGTCTCTGCTTCACAGACAATTATCACCCCTTTCTTCGGAACACTGCATGTAACATACGGACAATATAGCTATTCTGTTGGATGGCCTACTAAGCTAGGTCAGACCCCAAAAGTAACCATTCGTGTACTCTGCCGCTACAGGAAACTGACCTGTTAAACCTGAACTCCGGCCACAAAAAAACTTCAAATTTAAATATTATTTTCTGTAAAAGCCACAAAAAGGATATACGTCCTCTTCTGTGTGCACCAAATACCTTTACAAACCCAGATATCACCTTGTAAAAGTAGCAGTGGTTTCATCATGCTGTACACAAAGCAGAGCTGTGGGAGGCACCCAACAGGCCCCACCCACTACAGGCTGCCTATAGAAAACTAGAGGAGGGGGGTGGAGACAAGACCAGCCACTCTGCACAACGAGAGAGGGCAGCAATGACCGGTCTTTACAGGAAGCTCCTGAAAAACATTATGAACAATCCTTTGTGGTTTTCAATTACTATAAAATACTTAGATCTATTTTGCATGTAGCACCCTCTAGTGTGCTAGAATAGTATTTTTTTGTTAGAGTAGGTAAATTGCTTGACTTGGCTGGCAGCCAAGCCTGCTGTTTTTCTGGGTCAGGATTTGAGTTAGGGAGGGCTGGATGACTCACAGGCAGCATCTCTGAGACATCCCCCTACTTCTGGAACTTGCTGGAAACTTCCAGAAGGATGGGCGTGGAGGTGGGGAGGAGCTGCCTGGAGTATTCTCATGGCCCTGACCAATCCCCAACAGATGAGTGGCCAGGGGGCAGGCCCCCTCAAATACTCAGGATCAGCCCAGCTGGGGCAGTGAAGTTCGGGTGGAAGCTGGAGATGGAGTGCTAGGCTGTTGGTGGCCCTTGAGGGTAGCCCCCTAGTCTGGGGAGGGGGATGACCTTGGGCCTGGGCTTGGGTGTGGAAAGGACCCTTTCCAAGACACACATATATGTCCTGACTGGAGGCATGGGAGCAGGTGGAAGACAACAGGAGAACACTGCCGGGCAAATCTCCAGGGTGGAAGACAGCCAGGTGGGCTGGTGAGTGATACAGCCAGAGAGGATTGGAAGAGAGCAGTCTGGGATGGATGCAGAGCCAGTCTGGGAGGACTGTTGAGTCTTAGCCAGGAGGGCTAGGAAAAGGGGCAGCTGCAGCCAGGAGGATGGTGCTGGGATCAATAGCCACAGGAGGACAGCTGGGCACTAGGGCTTTGCTACACAAACAAGGGGCCCACTGTCCCTGCCTGTAAAGGGCATTTTCTACCGGCCTGACTGAGCCTTTGTCAGATCATCCAAACAGTGTCAGTTAGTCCTGGGAGTAGGGTGGCCACGTGTCCCGGATTGCCCAGGATTGTCCCTTATTTCAGCTTTTTGTCCCGTGTCCCGGGTACCTTCATTCCGGGACAATACAGTGTCCCGGAATGAAAAAAAACCACCACACCGCCGGGGCTGGCACCAGTCCGACTCCGTCTCCGAGTCCGCCACTCTTATACAGTGATACACTAACTTTAACACAGTAACACACACACCAACACCATGCAGCTTAACTGGTTGCTAGGCTATGGCCGCCCGCCCCGCGTCTAGCAACCAGTGACGTCAGCTGGCACCGTCCCTCAAGTGATAGTCAGTGCAGTGGGCACCCGCCCGCACTCTAGTCTACACGCTACGGCGCCAGCCTGCCACACTTACTAGCCTGCCCTGCCCTGTGCCCAGCCCCAGTCAGTGGTGCCTGCCAGTGACAGTCCCGGACCCGGAGCCGCCGAGCCGACTACTCCAGCACTGCAGCCGGTGATTCATTCGTGAAGCAGATGCACATTACCAGCCAGCAGCGCAACCCGGGCCGACTCCGAGCTGCCCGACTTCTCCAACTTCTCTCCATCCTGAGTCCTGACTGAGTCTAAGCCGCCTCGTCCGAGTCCTCCCTCCGGCTCCCTCCCGCCCACGAGGTCCGCCCGCCACCGCCAGACAAACTTCAGGTTAGTGTAACTTCCACTACCTAGTTCAGTGAGCAATGCACACTCTCAGTTCTGCTGCTGTCCCCAGACCCCCACCCCCCTCAGTTCTGCTGCTGCCCCCCCCCACACAGCACTCCCTCTCAGTTCTGCTGCTGTCCCCCACACCCCTCAGTTCTGCTGCTGTCCCCCACCCCCCTCTGTTCTGCTGCTGTCCCCCCCACTCCCCCTCAGTTTTGCTGCTCTCCCCCTCCATCTTTCCTCCATGTCCCCCTCCGTTCTGCTGCTGTCCCCCTCCGTTCTTACTCCATGTCCCCCTCCATTCTGCTGTCCCCCTCCAGTTTTCCTCCGTGTCCCCCTCCATTCTGCTGTCCCCCTTCGTTCTTCCTCTGTGTCCCCCTCCGTTCTTCCTCTGTGTCCCCCTCCGTTCTTCCTCTGTGTCCCCCTCCAGTCTTCCTCTGTGTCCCCCTCCAGTCTTCCTCTGTGTCCCCCTTCATTCTTCTTCCGTGTCCCCCTCCATTCTTCTTCCGTGTCCCCCTCCGTTCTTCCGCCATGTCCCCCTCCGTTCTTCCTCCGTGTCCCCCTCCGTTCCTCCTCCGTGTCCCCCTCCGTTCCTCCTCCGTGTCCCCCTCCGTTCTTCCTCCGTATCCCCCTCCGTTCTTCCTCTGTGTCCCTCTCCGTTCTTCCTCCTTGTCCCCCTCCGTTCTTCCTCCGTGTCCCCCTCCATTCTTCCTCCGTGTCCCCCTCCGTTCTTCCTCCGTGTCCCCCTCCATTCTTCCTCCATGTCCCCCTCCGTTCTGCTGTCCCCCTCTGTTCTGCTGCTGTCCCCCTCGTGCTGCTGTCCCGCTCCGTTCTTCCTCCGTGTCCCCCACCATCCTGCTGTCCCCCTCCGTTCTTTCTCCATGTCCCCCTCTGTTCTGCTGCTGTCCCCCTCCGTTTGCCCCTTCGTTCTGCTGCTGTCCCCCTCCGTTCCTCCTCTGTGTCCCCCTCCATTCTGCTGTCCCCCTCCGTTCTTCCTACGTGTCCCCCTCCATTCTTCCTCCGTGTCCCCCTCCGTTCTGCTGCTGTCCCCCTCCGTTCTTCTACCGTGTCCCCCTCCGTTCTGCTAGCCCATACCACCTGTCTAAACTGGTTACCACTGTTTTGCTTTTTTTTCCAAAAAATTTGCAAAAAAAAGTATCAAAATCCATCTTTTTTGGGCGGGTGCGGGGGGGGGGGGGGGAGTGTCCCTGAATGGCAGCTTTGAAATGTGGTCACCCTACCTGGGAGTTGTAGTTCTACAAGCAAGGTTTGTGCTGGGCTGGAGGTAGAGAAGATGTGTATATACAGACTGTATATAATTTTGTCCCTGAAGAGTTCTGCTACTTTGATCAAGCAGGCATCTTATAATATCCCTATCCAAGTTTATTCCCCTCAAAATATAAAAAACAAAGCACTGAACTGTTCTTCTGACTCAAGTGTGCTGTGAAGATGCGGTGTGCCTGGCTGTGCAGGGTGGGGAATTCCTTTCTACGTGCGGCTCCTTGGGGGGGGGGGTGAGCTACACATAAAATGTATTATCTGCTTGAACAAGCATGTGAAAGTTGGTGAACCACTTATGCTCTCCAACCAATACTGCACCTGTGCTAAAATCAGAAAGTTTCCTCAACGTCATGTGAAATTTGTGGACACTGATGCAGCTAGGATCCAGACAGGACCCCAAAGGTTACTGGGAGCGTACTATGTTTTTCTGCAAATTTTTCCTCATTTATATATTATTTCAATAACATTTTAAGCCTTCTTTTTTCATAGTCTTAAATTAAAATGAGAACAAATGAGAACTCATGCCAGACAGAAAGTGGTTAGTATTTGGCTGGTACTCAAGTGGTTGTAAACCTCAGACATAAAATATGAGCATAGCATATCCCTCTATACTGTGTACTTGTCTCAATCCAGAGGACTAAGTGTCATTTCTGTCTGCTGCCTCATTCCTCTGCTATCAGCATGAATCAATCCTTACAAGTTTTCCTGACACCAAGAGAAAAATGGTGACAGGGGAGGGAGCTGCAGCAGATTAACTGCTACTCTATTCCTGTGAGCTGTGTGAAGGGGGTGTGTCTCTTGCCTCCAATCAGCTCTCAGAGCTCTCCTCACTGATGTAACTTCATCTCTCCAGCCACTGCTTTTCATAACTGAGTGATCCTGTGTACATTCTGCACTTGGGAATGGATATGGGGAACAGGTGGCTGTAGATAAACAGTTACAACTTATGCAGGAGGATTTGTTTCATCTCTGGGTATCACCTGAGGCCAGAGACTGAGACTGGGGAGAAGTGAGAAGGAAATCTTCTTGAGGGGACAGAGATATATAGTGTGACAGAAGCGTCCCAGCAGCCAGCTTTGGTGCTTCCGTCAGTATACAGCTTCCTCCAGTCTGAACAGAGATACCAGATATTATAGCCACATACAGGGCAGCCATCAGAAATTTTGGGGCCCCTTACACAGCGTTAGGCCTGGGCCCCCCAGGGCCTGACCACCAACATTCCTCAGGGCCCGCCCACTGGCCGTCCCACCGAATCCGCCCTCTGGCCATCCCACTGAGTCCTTTGGTGCCGCCAGTTTTATTTTACCACTATTTTAATGCTGGACGTAGATGGGGATGTATTGTGGAGAGGGATGGATGGTGCTGGGTGTGGATGGGGATGTATTGTGGAGAGGAATAGATGGATGGTGCTGGGCGTGGATGGGGATGCATTGTGGAGAGGGATGGATGGTGATGGACGTGGATGGGGATGCATTGTGGAGAGGGATGGATGGATAGTGCTGAATGGGGATGTATGGTGGAGAGTGATGGATGGATGGTGCTGGGCATGGATGGGGATGTATTGTGGAGAGGGATGGATGGATGGTGCTGGGCGTGGATGGGGATGTATTGTGGAGAGGGATGGATGGATGGTGCTGGGCATGGATGGGGATGTATTGTGGAGAGGGATGGATGGTGCTGGGCGTGGATGGGGATGTATTGTGGACAGGGATGGATGGATGGTGTTGGGTGGGGATGCATGGTGGAGAGGGATGGATGGATAGATGGATAGTGCTGGGTGGGGATGCATGGTGGAGAGAGATGGATGGATGGTGCTGGGCATGGATAGGGATGTATTGTGGAGAGGGATGGATAGTGCTGGGTGGGGATGGGGATGTATGTTGGAGAGGGATGGATGGATAGATGGATAGTGCTGGGTGGGGATGGGGATGCATGGTGGAGAGGGATGGAGAGGGATGGATGGGGATGTATTGTGGAGAGGGATGGGTAGTGCTGGGTGGGGATGGGGATGCATGTTGGAGAGGGATGGATGGATAGATAGATAGTGCTGGGTGGGAATGGGGATGCATGGTGGAGAGGGATGGATGGATGGTGCTGGGCGTGGATGGGAAAGTATTGTGGAGAGGGATGGATGGATAGTGCTGGGTGGGGATGGGTATGCATGGTGGAGAGGTATGGATGGATAGATTGATAGTGCTGGATGGGGATGCATGGTGGAGAGGGATGGATAGATGGCGCTGGGTAGGGATGGGGTTGCATGGTGGGGAGGGATGGATAGTGCTGGGTGGGGATGGGGATGCATGGTGGAGAGGGATGGATATATGGTGCTAGGTGGGGATGGGGATGCATGGTGGAGAGGGATGGATAGATAGATGGATAGTGCTGGATGGGGATGCATGGTGGAGAGGGATGGATGCAAGTGAAAGGAGACTTCTTTCTCTATAGGGGCAGGGCGCCGCGGCGGTGCAGTTGATAGATAAATGTGCTGCAGTGTTGTAGGTGGAGCAGGCCCTGGCCAGCCGGGCCCCTTGGGACGCTCGGGCCCCTTACTGCAGTACTGCCTGTACCCCCTGATGGCGGCCCTGGCAGCATAGCATACGAGACTAGCTGACAAACAGCTTGTATGAAACTAACGTTTATTGAACTCACACAGAATATATACCCCACAGGAGAACAGTCCCCTCCTGATCATATTACCCTAACAATACAAACTGTAACCAGAAACATAATTAACATGCACCAATTAACTAGTAATTTAAACCAGCCTAGATGACTCAATGCCCACCCAGACAAATGTTGTGATTAATCAGATATCCCCACTTCAGGTCAGACTTGCCGGCACCGAGCTCACAAAGTACACTACACATTATCATAAGTTCACCTGCAGTTCTGTGTGTTTTGGGGAGACATGAACTTGAACTAGAAACAAGACCACTCTATGGATCACCCAGGCACACACCTCCCAAAGAGTAGTGTCCCTTTAAATGCCAAGGCCCATAGTCAGTGGGTAAGAGACTTGCTCCTAGTCCTCTCCAAAAGCCTCTGTCCAGGGTGAGTCTGTCACATTTCTCCCCCATCAAAATGGAACTAACAAGGTCCCAGAACCCCACCTGGTCTTGACCTGTGTTAGTCAGGTAGAGTGAACCCAAATAGGTGGTCAACTTGATTTCCATTCTTGGCCGCAGGATGATTGTCATCAGTAGGTGTGGGGCAGAGGTTGTTGACTCTCCATCTGGCTGCCAGCACTTCAGCTGGGTGTAGAAACTGCACTACATCAGCTTTTTGCTGGTTGAGCCAGTACTGGGCAGAGGTTGGTAGCACTCTGGCCTGTTGCCAGCACTTCTTCTGGGGACCCCAAATAATCCGCTCTAGTTAACTGTTGGGGAAAGAGGACGGTTTCCTCCACTCTCAAAATGTGGATCTCTCGCTGGGTAAGAAGGACGACCACATTCTCTTCCGAACTGTGTATCTGCTGTTAGGGAGATGAGCCTGTTGCTTTATCCCGGACCCTGGCTGTGGGGCGGGGACGACTTCCTTCACTCCCGAGTCCCTACTCTGCTGTTGGGGAGGGAGGAGGACAACCTCCTTTCCCTTCTCCCGCTGTATCCTGATCTGCTGCTGGGGAGTGACCATCACCTTCTCACCCAGGGCCGTAGGTGTGGGGCAGAGGTCTTGGACCCTCTGTCAGTTTGTCAGTGCTTCAAATGGAGAAGTTTATTTAACTCCACAGATGCTGCTGGCAGGAAATCCCCTGTCCATGTCAGTGGTGTGGGAGAAAGGCTGGCTGCTTCTTCTCTCAGAAAGGCTGAAGCTGCTGTTGATGCTGGGCAAAGCTCAGTGCTGTTCTGCCCTGATGCCGCTGTTCTGCTGGAGGTTCGCTAGGTGGTGAAAATCCAGGGCATGGGCTGGTGGCACTTGGGCCTAGTACCAACACTTTGGTAGGTGACTCTTTGGTAGGATAATCCATAACAGCCCCAGGCAAAAGGAGCCCATCCCTGGCGCTAAACAGTGTCTAGCAGCCACCTGTAGGCGAACTCCAGCTCCCATTCCTAAACGGACAAAAATGCCATATCTTCCAGTGCACAGAGTACCTCTGAGATGTTCAAAATCTCATCTCTGTAATCCATGATTTCCTCCAACCGCCACTTCAGATCGTTCCCAAAGTTGGGGCCCCCCGACAGCTTCCTGTACAACAGTCCCAGGCCGCCGTAGCCAAAGCCTTCCATTGGGCTGTCATCCGCTATCCAAAGGCATGCTTGGGACACATGCCACCGGACGACTCTGTAGCTCCCGTTCAGCCACATCTCTGCCCAGAACAGCCTGCATAAATCAGCTGTCTGCTCTTTGTGTGGTTGTTCTCCCAAAAACAGCACCTGCAATCCATACTGAGACCAATACCTTTCCTGGAATGAGAGGAGAATTTTTCCCTGGTGACGCTGCTCACAGCCTAGCACTTCCTTTCAGAGTTCCCTGCTGACAGAATCATACCATCCCAGCAGGACCTGCATTGACACTGGCCCTCTGTGCTGTATCCGCATCTCTTGCAACCTCCTTCCGCATTTCTCTTCCTTGGCGGCTGGTATCTGTACCTCTCTTCTTCTACCCGGACCTTGAATCCCGATGGAGGTTTGGATGTCCCAGACTGCAGGAAGCATCCCACCGCTTGCCACCAATGTGACGGACCCCATACTCAAGAGGAGTATGTTCGCCGTACAAGCTTCTTTTTAGGCTGCTAATTTTTTAGGATACGCACTTTATGTTTTAGTCAAACACCTGAATTTGTTGGTATACCTTTCTTTGAGTGATTAGATTTACCCTGAGATGAAAAGGAATAGAATTTTTTATATATGAATATACCATTACCTATCTGTGGCATCTTTGGTTGCTAGTGAGATGATTTATAGGATTATTTTTTGAGTTTGGATATACCCGGACTATTATTTTCCTGTCCCTTGGATGCCCCTTTCTGGAATGGTTAATCTTTATTTCAGCAAACCACAAAATTACCTTGTGATTTTAGGAGATCGGGTTCTATTTAAGCAGATACTGTTCATATGTGCTCCTGATGATGTTTCAACATTCGAAACCCATTAGGATGACACGTGGATATTGAAATGAAAAAATAATATCTATGAGCCCTAGTTGAAAATACTGGATGTGGTGCAATATACATTACATTATCAAAAGTATTGGGACACCTGCCTTTACATGCACATAAACTTTAATGGCATCCCAGTCTTAGTCCGTAGGTTTCATTATTGAGTTGGCCCACCCTAGAACAGCTTCAACTCTTTTGGGAAAGCTGTCCACAAGGTTTAGGAGTGTGTCTATGGGAATGTTTGACCATTCTTCCAGAAGCATATTTGTGAGGTCAGGCACTGATGTGGACGAGAAGGCCTGGCTCGCAGTCTCCGCTCTAATTCATCCCAAAGGTATTCTATCAAGTTGTGGTCAGGACTCTCTGCAGGCCATTTAAGTTCCTCCACCCCAAACTTGCTTATCCATGTCTTTATGGACCTTGCTTTGTGCACTGGTGCGCAGTCATGTTGGAACAGGAAGGGGACATGCCTAAACTGTTCCCACAAAGTTGGGAGCATGAAATTGTCCAAAATGTCTTGGTATGCCGAAGCCTGAACAGTTCCCTTCACTGGAACTAAGGGGCCAAGCCCGACCCGTGAAAAACGATCCCACACCATAATCCCCCTCCACCAAATTATTTGGACTAGTGCACAAATTAAGGTCCTTAAAGACATGGATAAGCGAATTTGGGGTGGAGGAACTTGACTGGCCTGCACAGAGTCCTAACCTTAACTGGATAGAACACCATTAGGATGAATTAGAGCAGAGACTGTAAGCCAGGCCTTCATGTCCACGTCAGTGACTGACCTCACAATTGCATTTCTGGAAGAATGGTCAAACATTCCCATAGACACAGTTCTAAACCTTGTGGACAGCCTTCCCAGAAGAGTTGAAGCTGTTATAGCTGCAAAGGGTGGGCCAACTCAATATTGAACCGTACAGACTAGGACTGGGATGCCATTAAAGTTCATGTGCGTGTAAAGGTGGGTGTCCCAATACTTTTGGTAATATGGTGTATGTTTTTAAATAAATGTATAATAAACTTGATGATTATATATATATATATATATATATATATATATATATATATATATATATATATATATATATATATATATTTATATATATTTATATATATATATATATATATATATATATATATATATATATATATATATATATATATATATTTATATATATATATATATATATATAAAGTGCCATTTACTATATGCCCATAAAAGTCTATTGCTACATTCCTTTTTAAAGTTCCATATGTACTATTAATAATGTGGGCTGGAAGTTTCCGCATTAAATGTTTAACTATAAAATATTGATTTCATACAAATAAATATTTATACCGTAAAGTAGCCATTTATAATTGTCTAACATTTCAAAAAAGATGGTAAAAAAAAAAAAAAAAAAAAAAAAAAAGCTATACTTTCCCTTTAACTTCAACGAGACGGGAAAGCATATTAAAAGAAGCATATGTTAAAGCCTTGTGGAGTCAGTGACACATGGAATTCAAAGCGTTTTATAGGCTTAGTATGGATATACACATACCTTATACTGCCTAGACACGGATATTTGTCATTCTTTTATGGATTTCTCACTCTTCCTTGTTTTTCCTATGGAGCAAAGAACATTAAAATAAATCGCATATAATTTACTTTTGACAGATTTGTTGGCATTTAATCGTTAGGGAGATCCAAAACCAATATTTAGCTACGGGTAAATTTCCGTGGGTTAAAGCTGAACTCCAGACAGATATAAAATTAATGCTGTTCCTTATTCCATTAAATATTTTAGTATATATATTTATAGTTTAAATATATTTTTAAATACAAGTAATAGAAGTACCTGAATCTGTCTTATTATTATTATATTATTATTATTATTATATTATTTATTATTATTATTATATTTTTATTATTATTATTATAGCCTTCTGTCATCCATTGCACAACAGACTGGGAGAGAGAGGGGCGCTCACAGAGGCCAAGTGTTGGATGTGCCTGTAGGTAGCATGTTGATAGAAGAAATATACAGTGTTAACCATCCTCCTGAAAAGTGATCTGCAGTGGATCACTTTTCAGAGACAGATGTGTAGAGGTTTACAGGCATTCAGGAGGCAACACTAACACCCCTTTAATGTCTCTTTTTTTTTTGCATGGGAATATCACGCCACAACCACGAACCAAGTGTTTGGCATACCGTTGCAATGCAGTCCCATTGACTTAAAATTGGCAAGTTTGACCAGCGGCAATTAGCTACATTTTGCGAAATCTGTTAAGCACAGCACTGAAGTCATGACATGGGTATGAACCCCTTCAGCTGCCATGTTAGGTTTTAGGTGGGTGGTCGGGGGCAGTAAAAATGCAGGTCTTCCACCTGTTTTACTGCCCCTTTGCCGCCCATATAAATGAGGCCTCAATGATTTTGTTCATGGATTCCCTGTTGAAAGAAGGTGACACTACTGCATTCTTTAGCCCCAATAGAGAAAGTGGTGTCATCCTTCTGGTTATGCTGTCTGGCAGAGGTGTAGGAATCATAAAATTGGATGGACAAGAGATCCTGGCAGATAAGGCAGTTCACAAATGTGTATTTCAACTGTGCAATTTAGGCATTTTTCTTGGGAGTTCAGCTTTGAAACACTCAAGTGGTTCCCTTTGGTTTCAATTTTTTCAGACTGTTTAAAGAATTGGCCAAAGGGTTTAATGTTAAGGACTGTATTTACAAAAAAAAAATGCAAAGCTATTCCTCCTGCGAAACTGCATGTACATTTGCTCTGTGCGAACGCCTGGTAAATCAAATGTTGCTAGGTTATTTCCTCTTCAGGTCACATGTTCTTCATTCATATAAGAATAGTGCGAATCAGGAAAATACCTTATTATGGCAATAGAGGAAGCTTATGATCATATGAAAAAGAAAAACCTATTTACTAGCTCCATCTAGTGGCCATAATGCTGTATTTTCCCGATTAATGCATTTTTTTTGTAAATGAACATCCAACCTAGAGAAAGAATTGTCCAGAAACATTATTATTATTTTTTTCCCATTATTTTTATTGTTTTCTGGATAATTTGTACAAACAAGAGGTTATCATACAGAACAGGGGTGGACTGATAACTCATGGGGCCCCCGGGCAATAGGAGATTATGGGGCCCCCGGGCAATAGGAGATTATGGGGCCCCCAGGCAATCAGAGATTATGGGGCCACACAGTATACAATCACACAGTATACACATACATGTACACACAGCATACACAGACAGATGTAAAAAAAACACAGATTTATATATACTGTCCCTGGTTTTACTGAGGCTGGCAACCCTGATGGGGCCCCCTAGTGGTCCAGGGCCCTCAGGCAGTGCCCGAGTGGCTCAATGGTCAGTCCGTCCCTGATACAGAATGTATCATAAAATGCTTATGTAGCACCCTGATGTTTAGGCAGAGTGGCTATTAAATTTATCTTACAAGTGATAGTTGCCTTGGCCAATTGATAGAAGGACAATTGATTTCACCTGAATTCTGGTATTGCTGCACTTCTCTCTTTTGTCACTAGATGGCCGGGTATCTAGTGGCATCAGCTAAGACAAGGGCATTGCAAGGACAGATTAGGACTAGATGGGGTGTCTCAGCCAATGGGCGGGGATTTTCTTGGGTCCCTTGGCCTGCTGGGAGAGCCTATTTATTTGGGTGGAGTCAGGTGATCAGGGTTCTGTGCCACCTTAAAGGCTGTCTGGGTGGACGTGTGTTTTACTGCCCGAGCTGCTAGGCCGGAAACCTAAGGCCCATCCCGGGACTTCTGGCTGCTAGGCTGTCTGAGGGCAGCAAGAAAGCAGCGTAGGGTTGAGATTGTGGCTTGCAGTCCAACCAGAAGTAACGGTTCTGCCGGCCGTGTAAAACTGTTGTGTTCAGAAGTAGAGGGGAAGCTGTTGTCACTAAGGGACCATCCACCTTATTACCGGGGATCACAGTCAGTAGCTGAAGTACCAGAGCAGTATTCTCACCAACCGGGGATGGTGAAGAATTGGGAAACTTTGACAGATGTCAAGCCAGGAACCCAGCCACTGGAGGTGACTCTTGCAGAGCATTATTGTGTGCCAAGCTGAGGACCAAGCAGGCCACTGGGGTGAAGCTTGAAGAGTATCTGAGTGTCAAGCTAGGGACCCAGCAGGGACGCGGGGGTAACACTTGAGGAAGATACTCAGTGAGAAGATTGGAAGAGCTCATGAGATCCAGTGGCAGTGGATCAATAGGTCTAAGTGATAGACTGGGAGCTCAGTTGCGTGAAGATCTACAATAGGAGATTGTAGAAGAAGTGAAGGAGTTCATTACAACCTTTGTTAGAGGCCCTAATGCCGCGTACACACAAGCGGACTTTACGGCAGACTTTGTCCGGCGGACTTTGACGGACTTTATGACGGACTTTCCGAATGAACGGACTTGCCTACACACAATGCACCAAAGTCCGTCGAATTCGTACGTCATGACGTACGACCAGACTAAAACAAGGAAGTTGATAGCCAGTAGCCAATAGCTGCCCTAGCGTGGCTTTTTGTCCGTCAAACTAGCATACAGACGAGCGGACTTTTCGACCGGACTCGAGTTCGACGGATAGATTTAAAACATGTTTCAAATCTAAGTCCGTCCAACTTTTGAGAAAACAAAGTCCGCTGGAGCCCACACACGATCGAATTGTCCGACGAAATCCCGTCCGCCGGGCAAAGTCTGCCGTAAAGTCCGCTCGTGTGTACGCGGCATAACTCTCTTTCCCCTAAAAGTTTGTTAAGAGAAATAAACTCTCTTTTGCATTCAAGAAGTGTCTGGCGCCCAATGACTTTAATCATTTTTCACCCACCATATACAGAAGGATGTCAGCTACAGTGCAAAAGTATTCACCCCCTTGGCTTTTTACCTATTTTGTTACATTACAGCCTTTAGTTCAATGTTTTTTAATCTGAATTATACAGTATGTGATTGATCAGAACACAATAGTCTAAGTTGGTGAAGTAAAATTAGAAAAATATATACATAAAACTACTTTTCAGAAATAAAAAAAATGATAATTGGCATGTGCATATGTATTCACCCCCTTTGTTATGAAGCCCATAAAAAGCTCTGGTGCAACCAATTACCTTCAGAAGTCACACAATTAGTGAAATTATGTCCACCTGTGTGCAATCTAAGTGTCACATAATCTGTCATTACATATAAACATCTTTTTGAAAGGCCCCAGAGGCTGCAACACCTAAGCAAGAGGCATCACTAACCAAACACTGCCATGTAGCACTAACTCACGGTGGAGCTGCTGATTTAAAGCGGGCTGTTACCATCACCTTGTTACCTGTAATTTCACCAATACCGGGTCTAGGGGTTCCCGTTGAGTTTACTATGAAGCAATGTAGGCACCAGTCACTAAGTATTTTTCCAATGCTTTAATGGGGGTAACTGGAAGAAGTAGCAGGAAAGAGGTAGAAGGAGAGTTGCAGGGATGTTCAAATACCTTTTCTTGGCGTAGCGTCAAGGACTTTAAATCATTAGGATGGATGTATCCTCAACTTAGGATTAAATCTTTGCTCGCCCGGATAGGGTGGAACAAACTCATACGATCCTCTGCCACAGGATGCAGTAGTTTTCGATGAATAGCAAACACAGTACCAGAACCTTTAAGCCAACCCGGCAGTACTTGTGCGGTAGTGTAATTTAGGATGCGTCCTCCAATCGAGTTACCAGGCCCCTCTCAAGACCAGCCTTGCATGATCTCTTCCAAGATGGGTCCTCCCCTGGATCTTCCCGATTGTCCGGATTCTTCCCACAGGACAGACAGCACAGGACCATCCCAGCCAAAGCAGGCCCCAGAAAGGCTTCTGGGTCCATCCGCCCGGCTGCAGCAACGCAACCCTCCAAGCCGGAGGGCCTCGAGATAGCACTCACTGACACATACCTCTAGGCCAGGAGGGCCACGAGGCAAAAAGCTCCCTGAAATATGGCATCTGTCCCTCTCCCAGAATGCATCTCGGAGGACCACCTCCGCCGAGTTTTTTCCGGGACAGAAGAGCACCCATACACTTCAGCTTGTTGCTTTCCAACACTGACCCATGATGACAACGACACCCACAGGCACAATGTGGAACTGCACGCAACACAGCCAAGCTGGAACAGAGGCTAAATTAACATTAGATTAAATCTAAATAATGTACAGCACAAATGAACCACTAAATTTACCTATAAGCGGTAGATTAAAAATCTACCAGCGCTACAGCCATGAAGACCAAGGAACTCTCCACACAAGTAAGGGACAATGTTGTTGAGAAGTACAAGTCAGGGTTAGGTTATAAAAGAAAAATATCCAAATCTTTGATGATCCCTAGGAGCACCATCAAATCTATCATAACCAAATGGAAAGAACATGGCACAACAGCAAACCTGCCAAAAGACGGGCGCACACCAAAACTCACGGGCTGGGAAAGAAGGGCATTAATCAGAGAGGCAGCACAGAGACCTAAGGGAGAGCTGCAGAGTTCCACAGCAGAGACTGGAGTATCTGTACATAGGACAACAATAAGCCGTACGCTCCGTAGAGTTGGGCTTTATGGAAGAGTGGCCAGAAGAAAGCCATTATTTTTAGCAAAAAACAAAATGGCACATTTTGAGTTTGCGAAAAGTCATGTGAGAGACTCCCAAAATGTATGGAGGAAGGTGCTCTGGTCTGATGAGACTAAAATTTAACTTTTTGGCCATCAAAGAAAATGCTATGTCTGGCGCAAACCCAACACATCACCCAAAGAACACCATCCCCACAGTGAAACACGGTGGTGGCAGCATCATGTTGTGGGGATGTTTTTCAACAGTCGGGACTGGGAAACTGGTCAGAGCCCAAATCTCAATCCAATAGAAAATCTGTGGTCAGATTTAAAGATTACTGTTCACAAGCGCAAACCATCCAACTTGAAGGAGATGGAGCAGTTTTGCAAGGAGGAATGGGCAAAAATCCCAGTGGTAAGATGTGGCAAGCTCATAGAGACTTATCCAAAGCGACTTGGAGCTGTGATAGCCACAAAAGTTGACTCTACAAAGTATTGACTTGGGGGGGGGGGGGGGTGAATAGTTATGCACATTGACTTTTTCTGTTATTTTGTCCTATTTGTTGCTTGCTTCACAATAATAAAAAAAAATCTTTAAAGTTGTGGGCATGTTCTGTAAACTAAATGATGCTAAATGATGTTAATTCCAGGTTGTGAGGCAACAAAACACGAAAAATGCCAAGGGGGTGAATACTTTTGCAAGGCACTGTATCTCTGGCCCTGGAGGTTCTCATTAGACCGAAGGAGGCCTGGGACCTTGCTACATACTGTATATGTAAACTGTACAGCCGGAGTGATCACTCTGTTACATCATGCAAGCCTCAAATAAAAAAAATAAAAAAACAGTTTTCACTTTAGCAATATGCAAATGTACCTACTAAGTACTTTGTGCTAGGAGTAAATCGTTGTTTTACTAGGCCAGTAAAATCTGAGCTAGGATGTCAAAACTGTTGTTTATCTTATACATCCAATTAACTGAGTGCAGCTGTCCCTATGTAAGTGTTGTATGCCCCCAGGGGTAATAGGTCATTAACGGAGGTTAGGATTTTATTTGAAGACCATCATTTCAGAGAGAAGGATTTTAACCTTACATAAATCACCATTTTTAATCTCTTAAAGCATTACACGGAAAAAACGTAGGCCAAGCAAAAATCTACTGTTTTGCCAATGATTTCACAGGTATGGCCTATGCTTAGTTATATTGATTCAAGCTAGATCAGTGTCACTATGAAATAAAAACATATTCATGAGCATATTCCGCTTTCACAAAAAAAAAAAAAAAAAAAGCTAGCAATGCCTTTATCCTTCATACTTTACAGGAGACTGGAGCCATTCTTTCAGGCCTCATCAGTGACCAGATCTTTTTCCTGGACGAACATTTATCCCCTTGATGTCACGGTCACATTAATCTTGAGCTCTGTGCAGTCGTTTTTATGTTGTAGGCTGTGTGTTTGCCTTTAAACTCAGTTCTCACTACTCCTCCTTGCATCGGTAAACCCCCTCGCAGAAGCGCTCTCCCGGGGGGTTACCTTGCGGGCACGCTTCCCAGTCCAGCATTTGTGTCTATAGACACAGGATGCCGGACTCGGGCCCGTCCCCTGGCCTCCGCGTCATTGGATTTGATTGACAGCAGTGGGAGCCAATGGCTGCGCTGCTATCAATCTATCCAATCAAGAGCCGAGAACCCCTAATTTAGAGCCCAGGGCTAACATGCCAAACTATGTAACCCCCCCCCCCCCCCCCGCTGCTGAAATCCCCCTTCTCAGCACAAATCTTTGTCATCACCCTGCCCCCCCAAAAGAATTCACCCCTTCTGGCACAAATACTCTACCCCTAAAATGTTCCCTCCTAGTACACATCTGCTCCCCTCCACTTCAAATCCACTCCTCCCAGCACAAATCCCCCCCTAAATCATCACTCTTAGCACTCCCCCCTCCCCAAATTTCCCCTTCTAGAACAATACCCTCTGACGCCCCCCACATTCCCCCCTTCCAACACAAATTTTCTCTCCCCAAATCTCCTTGTGGCTCCCCACAACCTCACTTGATACCACAGTGCCCATGGCAGCTGCCCATCCTGCCCACCCCTTGTCCTGGCACTGGGCTTACCTATAGGTAAAAACCATCCATGGGAGTTTACTGCCACTTTAAGCGTTTAGAGGCAAAAAAAAAAAGCCCCGAAGCTGTATTAGCAGAGGAGCTTATGAGCAATCTTTACACATGAACACGCATAAAGGCTTTTAAATGTGCATAAACGTGCACTTGTGCACGTAAATTTATTCTAGTGGACAGAATACACGCTATTCTAGAAAATAGATTTTATGCTCAAATGCTCCTAAACACCATGTGGCTGTAAACACGTGTAGGACAGGGTTGTATGACAAGGTGGTCATCACATCCTCCATGTTTTCCCCCTGGTTGGTCACCAAGCAAGGGTCAAATGAGAGGCCTACCCCAGGGTGGGTTCTTCTGGGCTACTGCCATACATATGGGGTACCTTTGCTTGAGCCATCCTCACAACCGGTAGATGACTAAATATGAATGGACTCTAGTAAAATCTCTTGATGTATTAAGCATCACTACAGTTACTTGTGCCTTTAGGAGGGAAATGCAGAGCCCTCTCCACCTGTCCAGCGTATCACCGCTACCTCACTTCCAATAACAGTATAGGATCCCGTAGTGCACCTAGCGTGAACTTCATGTGTGCAGTTGACTTAACTTTTACTCTTCCATACCTGTGTGAGGGCCTCAGCGATGCAGATCTGCTTCCGTTGCTTTGAGAGACCGAGTGCTGACAACATCTCCCTGCCACATGTACACACGTATGACATACTGCTAAATAAACCTTTGTTACCCTTGATAATCACTGTATCCTTACACTTTATTAAACTCTTGTACCAATTTCTCCATACCCCAATGTGTTTAGTGACCTGAGCTGTAGACTATGTGCCAGTTACTTACATTGCACCCCTTTAGTAACTTCAGACTAGGTGAAGGCAAATTTTCAAAAGCTTTACTTGAAGAATAAAAGTTAACATGATGGCATTCACAGGTAACAATTCGGAATAAAAAGTGCAGACATTCCACTAGTATCCTTACTCCCTAACTCAGGCTTGTGGCTGCCCCAGCATACCTGCATAGGAAAGAGTCCATTTTCAGCAGACTCCATACTTGGTAGAATTTAGGAATTGGCATCTTCAGCTAGGACTGCAGGTTTCAGCAATCCTCCTACATCTTGCTGGCTTTCTCCCCATACAGACTGTGTGCGACTGAGTCTCCCCTTTTTCCAAGATCTTGGAGCCCCTTTGGATCTGGCTCTATTTCTTTGTAAAAGCACACAGGACCAATGGGTTGGACTCGAGAAAACCCACCAAGAAAAGCCTGGGAGTGTGGTTAAAGAGGAGGTCCAGCTCCCTTCACAAAAAATCTAAAGTCAGCAGCTACAAATACTGCAGCTACTGACTTTAAATATATGGATACTTCGCTGTCTAGGGAGCCCGCGATGTTGGCACCACAGACGATCTTCGGATCGAGTGTCGGGTGCAGCCACCGCCATTCCTGGTAAGGGAACCCGGCAGTGAAGCCTTTCGCTTCAGTGCCGATTCCCTACCGCACATGTGTGAAGCGCGTTGTGCTTTCTAATTGGCCCAGTGGCGGAGGAAGGAGGAGGGGGGCCAGACTTTCAAGAGACTGGGCTGTGGCGCCCTCTCCGGAAGTAGGGAACAGTACCTGTCAAAAACAGGTACCCGATCCCCCCTTCCCCTGAAAGGTGCCAAATGTGGGCACTGGAGGGGGGAGGGGACGGATGAGCGGAAGTTCCACTTTTGAGTGAAACTCCACTTTAACCCCTAACATCTCCGCTGGGGCAGCAGTAATCTCTACCTGCATACACACATGTAGCGGGTGCCAAACCCCCCCCCCCCCCCAGCTCTATATTGCTGCTCGTTCCCTCTCTCCACCTGTCACAGATGGAAGCTGGACAAGGGAAGACCAGAGCAGCTGCGGGCTTCCCCCTCCTCCCGGCACACTACGACACAGGAAAACAGAGGAGTGCTTACCTGGATCGCTGCCCGCTTTGTTCCCTGGCCATTGGCTGCAACAAGAGACCAATCAGCAAGAGGCAGAATAGAGGATTGTTGGACATGTAGTCCTGAAGACTGGCAACCCGTTTGGGACCCTAAGGAGAAAAGTACAGCCCTCGGGACACATCAGTGGGTGAGGGTGATCGAGGAAGGAGAGGAGACATGAGGCAGACAGAGGGGGAGAGGCCACGAGGCGGCCAGAGACACTAGCTGTTGGGGTAGGAGTTCTTACTCCTTGCCTGTTGAGGGGGACATTGCAGCCAGAACAGAGCAATAATTCTTCCTGCCAGCAAGCTCCACCATGGTCGCAGGTAAACTTTCGCAGACATCGCTGCATCTCTGAGCCAACGGGTTGCCAATCGGGCATCTGTAGATCCTTCAAGAGCCTGTTCCAGGATATCCCATTCTCTGAGCCTTGGTATCATCTGGAATTGTGAGAGGGCAGAAGCCCACCCTGTGTAGAGTACAAAGACACTGCATGCAGACACTTTTATCCCATCTCTTTACCCAAGGGCTTTTAAAAGGAAACTCTTTGTAAAGGTCATTCTTAATTGCTGGTCGCCATTGCACAGCAATTCCCCTGGGCCCTTGTTGAGCTAGCTGAATATGCGGAATATCTTCACCATGAGGACTTCTTCACCTTCTACCTCCACTTAAGGGACTGAGCGCATAACATTAGAGCACATTATTAAAACGTTTTATAAACTGTTATGTTACTTTGGGGCCCGTGGCATCAGGATATTAAGGGAGTAGTTTGACATCAAGAAAGTCATTATTTTCCCCTTTCATACCTTTTAGCCTAGGACATTCACTTACCTGGATCTCAAAGAATGCTGTTTAATGTTAAAAGCTGGATTGTTTTGTAAAATAATCCTGTTGCTGTATACATTGACGTGCCAGGAATGTATTCATTAAGCGGTAGAACGTTACTGATAGCTCCACTTTAATTTGGCAGTTAACAATTCTCATCTGTCAGCTAACACAGAGAGAATAGGAACTACTCATACGTAGTTCATCATCAACGTTCATTCTGAATTCAGCAATGACCTGTATTCATTAAACTCTGATGTTTGAAAGCCCAATTCTTCTTACCTAGTTTGTGCATTTGTATTAATCCCTAGGTGATTGACAAGCATGCAAGGTGACATCACATGCACACATGAGGTCACGCACGTGTGTGATGACAGAAGTTATGGATTTAGGTGAAAGTTGGATGAAATACGTAGAGTGCACTTGTTGGATGCAGGTGGGGGCTACAAATATTGCCAAAGAATCTTCGTCTCAGCAGTTTCCAACACTTTATTACAACTTCATGTTGCATTTCTGAAAGACCTTAGCATGACCAAGGAGAGAAGAAGTAGTCACCTCCATGCCTTTCACAAGATCTGAAATTTCCAGCTTTCTTGTTGTCACATTAGCACACAATGAAGACTGATTTCTAAGTGTGCAGGAATGGTGCATCTCTTGCTAGGCAGCATAATCCTCTGTGGTTTGACCCTTCCTGTCCCTTGGACGACATCTGGACTCCCTGCTTGGCAAAGGCTACTCCTTGGCTAAGGATCCTTGGCAGTGGCCCTTCAGGACCATGTGTTAATCCACCCCGTGAAAGGAAAACACACACCCACACGACATCTTTGCATTCCAGCATAGCAACTGCACTGGAGTGCACTGTTTGTGTTTTTGAGTCTAGGAACAGAGCCACACCGCCTGATCCTATAGAGACAAATATTCCAGAAGTCATAGTTATGAAAGTTACAGTAAATGTGAACCTGATTCCGACAAGGATTCAAACATTTTCTTGATTTTAGAGGCTAAAGCCTAATTGATTGATGTTGGTTAGATCTCAATTTGTTCTCACTAGGTTCCCAACAGCCTGAAAAACTATTTACAAGCTCACATTGTTCCAGAGTAGAGGCAGTAAAGGTGGCCATACAAGGGTAGAAAGGTGTTCAAATTCAAATTCCATTTCTGAACTTTTGTTCAATATTCTATGCAAATAGGGTCAAATCAATTATCGTTTTGGTTTGTAATGACTACGGATTAGCAGGGCTTGAATCCAAACTTGGTCTGAATCCAGGATGCCTGAACCCGCAGGAAATTGTCACGATTGTGTCCCCACTTGCCCAGTGAGCGGAGAAAAGAGATTCCCCATCCTGCAGTTACACGTATACAAAGGGGCAGAGATGCTTGTGACATCATTGACCTAATATGGTCACATGTTGGTGACATCTGTAGCCAGGTGCTGGCTGGGCTACAACAATATGGAGAAGGAGACATTGCCTTTTAATTATTCGCTCCCTCTACCTAGACACTGATGTTGTGTTGCACCATTTTCCTCCAGCCAGCAGGGGGAGAGCTCAAGCCAAGCAAGCCCATAGACTTCTATGCTGAGACCTGAGACTGCTGGGAGTTGAGGTTTGAGATGGGAGCCATATAATTGGATGAATAGGCTCCTTACAATACCGATCCAAATATGCACTCTGCAGTGGGAGGAGTGGAAGGATTATTTTTATTAAACTGCCCAGGAAAGTTTTTATGCTTGAAGCTTGAGAGAGCCGATGAGAGCACTTCTGCTGCACACTGACCAGACTGCTAAAAGGCCAGATCAGCTGAGACACCCAAGGCAGTGCAGCGACAGACCGCAGCATTCGCATCTGCACTGTTCCCACAGGGAGGCCAGATCATCCTTTCACCCTCTGTTTCACACCGCTGAATCTCCAGAAGCATTCTGTAGAGAGACTGAAGGGGGCCCAACTTCTACAGCGAGAGGTCACTGCAGGATCCCAGGGACTGGTAAAAGGGCTGTTCACCCATTGCTGATGCTACTAGCAGGGACTGAGCCACTGAGATCAGGACACCAAATGTACCAATTACATACCACACTGTGTACCGCACCCATTCCAAACCTAGACTGCCCCTATACCAACCATATACCGTATTATACTGAACTTTTACCACATCTGAACCACATCTACTTTGCACCTGTGCCAAGAATATTCTGTACCTATATGGCATGCAGGTTAACTGGGACTGTTGTAAAGTGCACTAATGCTCTTAAAAGGGCCCCAACGATAGCCGACGGAACAACATCTCAAAAGGACTGCCCCTCCCATAATATCTATTCTGCAAGCCCCTTTTGTTCCCCTGCCCTCTCTGCTACCACCCTCCTTTTCTTTTTGATAGTGCATACCCAGTCGGTCTAGGACTAGCATTGCAGGTGTAAATACTTTCTGGGAGTATAGTTCCAGCACTCGGTAGAAAAAAACTTTACTACTACTTACTGCTGTACTTGAGGTGGCATTGCAACTCTTTATGCTGATCTGGATGCCAAATGTCATCTTATGTCTAGTGCTTGCTGTAAATAGCTTTGTATGCTAAACTGTAATATTACCATTATTAATCCATTTAATGCTTGCCTAGTTACCAGCCATACTGGGTGACAATATATGAAGTTTGCCTTTACTACCTGGTTTGGTGCCTGTTTTCTTTGATAAAGCACTACTATTAGGTACAGCACCAGATCCCAAAAATTAGTGAATATAGCAAACAAAGAAATCTGGGATTTTTAGGGTGCAAAAACATAGCACAAATACATATAACAAAAATCAAAATTTTATTTTAACATTAAAAAAGTCAGCACATTGTTATCATATATATTCTATATATCCATACAGTAGATGGAAAAGGTTCAGTAGACTCCAATTCTCTACATGTTTCACCAAACGATGGCTTCCTCAGGAGACATTTAATCAAGAACTGCATATATGATCACTAAAAATTAAAAATAGTATATTTATAAATAAATATATATAATTATATATTTATTTATAAATATACTATTTTTAATTCTTAGTGATCATATATGCAGTTCTTGATTAAATGTCTCCTGAGGAAGCCATCGTATGGCAAAACATGTAGAGAATTGGAATCTACCGCACTTTTTCCATCAGCCCTATGGATATATAGGATATATATGATGACAATATGCTGACTTTTTTAATGTTAAAGTAAAATTTATATATTTTTATATATATTTGTGTTGTGTTTTTGCACCCTAAAAAACCCAGATTTCTTTGTTTGCTATTCTGTGATATTGTATGTTTGTACACTCAAGCTGGTGTGTCAGAGGGGCTGAGGTTCTTGAGAAGGTCGAGGCAAAGAACAGAGGGTCCATCCTATCCAGCGGCTCCCAAGGGCGTAGCGCTACATGTCACCTAAAGTATGTGGGTTACACATGATGCCCTATATATAACCCCAGTTAGAGAGCAGGAAATCTCTCATTGACTGGAGAAAGCCTTTCCAAATAGACATGGCTGTAATAGACTGATGCCTATAGACGGCCAAGAAACGAGGCAGAGTTTCCCTGCATCTTTAGCAGAATACATCTTATAGATCCAGTCTGTTCTTAGTTGGATGGACCGACAGTCTAATATCTATGGGACATCTGCATTTTCCACCAGCCAACATTTGTTATGGGAAGAAACTTTTTTTCCCGTAAGCTTCTTTATACATTGCCATATTATTCTAAGACTGGTTAGGAGCACTGGTGGTCCTCATAGAGGGGTGTAGCTTTGAGTACCAACGGTTGTGAGCTTAAAGGCTCCAGTGATAGAAATTAAGCCCTAACAATACCTCAAGTGTAATGACGTCACAATTGGGGGAGGGAAGGCCATTCATATATGGCAGTGGAGATGCTTTCATCCTCCACTGATTTCATGGCTCTAAAATGGTGATAAAATGTTGTCCTCAATTTTGACCTCAGTCCACCACTTTATGTATAAATGGAACTAGGTGCGCTACCTGAAAGAATACAAACTTATACAAAAGTCAGTGAAAAAAAACCCACAATAAACCTTGCCTATAGGCTGAATCGGAAGTGAATAAAAATAAATAAAAATAAATATATATAAATATATGTGAAATCAAATAAGTTTAAAATCATTTAAGGGGCTTGATAGCGTCTTTATAAGATGACACCCAACGGTGTGAGACTTCACTGGGAACAAGCCCTTCAATCAAAAGGGGGATATTGTCTTCATCACATATTTCCATATGCCAAGCAAAAGTAAAAGAGGCTGCTTACCAGATATGTAGGACCCCTATTACAGAGATTTTTAAGGGGTCAAGTGTGTCAGATCATCAGACAAGAACAGCTGATTCAGAGCCGGTTCACATTAGAAGTGGCACGACTTGCAGGTCGCCTCACCGAGGCGACCTGCACACGACTGCCGCGGCGACTTGCAAGACGACTTCTGTATAGAAGTCTATGCAAGTCGCCCCCAAAGTAGTACAGGAACCTTTCTTCTAAGTCGGAGCGACTTGCGTCGCTCCGATTAGAACGGTTCCATTGTACAGAACGGGAGGCGACTTGTCAGGCGGCTAGGTCGGCAGCTAGGTCTCCTTTTACCCTTTTTACAGAAAGGACCGCTCGTAGCATATGGTGAAGCATTAAAAAGAGGAAAGAAGGCACTCCTACGTGTTTCTTTTACTTTTGCTTGGCATATGTAAATATGTGATGAAGACAATATCTCCCTTTTGATTGAAGGACTTGATCCCAATGAAGTCTCACACCATTGGGTGTCATCTTATAAGGACGCTATCAAGCCCCTTGATGGATTTTACACTTGATTTCACATATATTTATATATATATATATATATATATATATATATATATATATATATATATATATATATATATATATATATATATATATATAATATTTCTTTTTATTTATTTTTATTCACTTCCAATTCAGCCTATAGGCAAGGTTTAATGTCGGGGTTTTTTCACTGACTTTTGTATAAGTCCACCACTTTAACCATCCATTCAAAAATATTAGTATATGGTGGAGGGTTTCTTTAAGTGGATCAGTAAATCTCTCAAAAACATTTTTACACATACAAATATATACTTTATGAGTTCATCAACTGACTGACCTAGCATAATTGCACTTGTGTATACTAGAAAAAGCAATCAGCAGTGATTTAACAAGGTCATCAGTGATTAAGATTGAAACCTCTTCAGTCCATTTTGCTCCAAATAAAAAGGGTTTGGAATGTGTTTCAAATACTTCACCTTCAGGCTGGGTTCACACTGCTGCCGTTGCAGACATCGCATGTGATTCGCAGCGCACTGCTGTTCACATCACATGCGATGTCTGTGCTGTGCGATATCAGCCATACAGATAGTATGGCTGATATCGCACCGCATTCGGTGCAAACTCGCACAGGACCCTTTTTTTTGTTCGGACCAAAATCGGATCGCATGGGTGTTCACACCTATGCGATCCGAAAGTGTCCGAATTGTCAGTTCGCATTGCGATATGCGGGCTGAACTGGGGGTGTCATTAACATTGTATGACACTCCCCAGCAGTTCGCATATGGCAGTGTGAACTGCCGTGCGAGTTGGTGCGGTGCGGGAACCCGCAGTAAATTCGCTGCGTTCCCGCACCGCAGCAGTGTGAACCCAGCCTCAAAAACAAACTTGCAAGAAATACTCAGAAGTGCAATTAATCATAATGCCCGGGGCTGGAGAATTCACTGTGACACTTTCACAAACAGAAATGTACCAACATACACTGTAAGCCCGTATCGCTAAAGCAAGCTATATAGAATCTCTCTATAGGCTGCTTGCTCCGTATGAATAGAAAGATGCTTTAAAGGGTTAGTTCACCTTTACCAAAACAAATGCCTGTGCAGGTAAAGGGCACCAGTAGATAAAAACAAACTGTGCAGCTTTGACCAAAGTTGAATCATGCCCTTGGTAAAGGTGTAGGCCATTTATTTAGCTCTCAAAGCCTGGCAAAAAAACCCAAAAAAACTCAGAGATGGAACCTCCCTGTCTTCTCTTGTTGTTTGAGGTTGCTAAGATAACCCTTGAGAGGTGGAGATCTACCTGAACAACATGAAAGAGGTGATCAAAGATCACTGGGGTTCATTGCCCCTTTTTTGTTAAAGGAACTAACTAGCAAGGAATTACTAAATAGCAAGGAAAACTGAGAAAAATATAATAAAACACGTTACTGTAAAAATATATACTTAGCCCACCTTAAAAGTGGAAAGTGTCAGACATTTTTTTTTAGCAGCAGTGTTGGGGGGCTTTGGTGAAAGATCAAGGGTCTAAACAGATGTCTCAATTTTGAGACAGAAAAAGGAGATTGAAGACACAGTCCTCAATCTCCACATCTGTAGCCTCAGATGAGCAAACTGAATGTACAGGAAGAGCTCTGCACAGTCTACCTGTTCATTCACAAACTGAAACATAGTAAACACAGGCGCATTTATTTATTCATTTTTTTGCCAAAGTTGGAATTAGCCTTTAATAGACACCAGCTGGAGTATGACATTAACTGCTGATTACTCATTCCTTTGAATAGATGTCAGTCTTGAGGTGCTAGGAGGAGTTATATTGCCAATGGAACACCATATTCATAACCCAACCACAAAGTTGCACTCACGGTCCACCTTAAAGGGGGATCCACCAGGCAACCTGAACAGGTACACCACCCCTCTGCCACTCTGCAATGTCCCACCCTTTGGCCTGTTCACACATACCAGTGTTACCTCGATGCAAGGTTAGCACACCCTACGTCTGTTGGTGCATTGCAGTACTATTCAACGCAATTCTACAATGCAAAGATATTTGTTTGTGTGTTCAGGTGCTTTGAGACCCATTCATTGGGAATGAACACAGACAGCAATAAAAACCTGAAAGGGTCTTTAACTCTACCCAACTCTTTCACAATATTTGAAAGAAGTTTTGGCTTAGATATACACGTTGTACTTTAACCACTTGCCGACCGGCTCACGCCGATATACGTCGGCAGAACGGCCCTGCTGCGAGGGCTCCTTTAAGACCCGTAGCAGGCGCGCACACCCACTGCACAGCAGGGGACCCGATGCGCGTGGCCAGCGATCCACGGATACGAGAGCCAGAACAGGGATTTGTGTGTGTAAACACATAAATCCCTGTTCTGACAGGGGAGGAGAGACAGATCGTCTGTTCCTACTAAGTAGGAACAATGATCTGGCTCCTCTAGTCAGTTACATCCCCTTGCAGTTAGAAACACATTTAACTCCTTGACCGCCCCCTAGTGTTAACCCCTTCCCTGCCAGTGACATTTACACAGTAATCAGGGCATTTTTATTTTTATAGCACCGATCACTGTATATATGTCAATGGTCCCCAAAAAAGTATCAAACGTGTCTGATCTGTCCGCTGCATAGTCACAGTCCCAATAAAAAAAAAAAAAAAAAATTGCCATTACCAGTAAAAAAAAATAAATAAAAATTCCATAAATCTATTCCCTATTTTCTAGAAGCTATAACTTTTGTGCAAACCAATCAATATACGCTTATTGTGATTTTTTTTACCAAAAATATGTAGAAGAATAGATATCGGCCTAAACTGATGAAGAAATGTGTTTTTTAAAAAAATTCGGGGTATAAGTAAAAAATTATTATTTTTTTTTTCAAAATTGTCGGTCTTTTTTTGTTTATAGCGCAAAAAATAAAAACCACAGAAGTGATCAAATACCACCAAAAGAAAGCTCTATTTGTGGTTAAAAAGGGAAATCAATTTTATTTGGGGAAAACGTTGCACGACGGCGCATTTGTCAGTTAAATTAAAAAAGTGCTGTTTCACGAAAATAGCCTGGTCAGGAAGAGGGGTAAATCTTTCTGGGGCTGAAGTGATTAAATTTCATATGTAAGTAAATTTGCCATCCTACTCCGCAAAGATATGAAAAAACTATATATAAAAATAGGGTTTTATAATACAAGAGTGCGCTGATGAAATTATTTACGTTACCTGGCCATGTTCAAATGTAAAATACATCAAGGAGACTACAATCCCCATAAATGACACTGATTATGTGAACACATGACAGTTACTGAATCAATTGCAGATTTAAAGATAAACCAGGCAGTAAATTTATCAATCTCAAAAGCATAGGCTTCCATTAATGCATGACATGTGAAGGACAGATAACCTCCAGCATTGCCCAAACCTGCTAGACCATAACCTCCAACCCCCCAATTACCCGATAAAAGACATGACAAAGATATTTTGAAGTAAAATGGCCATAGCAGCCTTTTGCAAATATATACAATACAGCGCTAGCAAATATAATTTTAGTGAAAATGGTAAACATAAAAATCCATATAAAGTGACTGAAGTGCTCTGATCCAAAAGTGCAGAAAGTGCTCCAGAAATTTTCAGGTGTACCACAACACCCCCTTCTGTGTCCCCACTCACCGGATCGAAACGACCCCCAGCTTTTCAGTCTAGGGGTCAATTCAGACTTAATAGTGCTGGCCAGGTATGGCGGGTTTGGCATCAGATAAAACTTCCTTGTAAAGGTTCTCAGCCAGACAAACAGGTACACAAAATGAAAAAGGAATGGACTGATAATGAAGTACCGCTAAAAAAGGATTTATTGCACATGGGAATGGATACTTACAAAAAGTAAGATAAAATCAGGCATCAATGACACCCTGTGGGAGGATGAAACGCGTAGACGCAATTTGGAACACACGCCTTGAACGGCGTTTTTGCATTCACAGCACCATGCTCATGCCTGATTTTATCTTACTTTTTGTAAGTATCCATTCCCATGGATCTGATGCCAAACCCGCCATTCCTGGCTATCGCTATTAAGCCTGAATTGACCCCTAGACTGAAAAGCTGGGGGTTGTTTCGATCCGGTGAGTGGGGACACAGGAGGGGGTGTTGTGATACACCTGAGAATTTCTGAAGCACTTTGCACTTTCTGATCAGAGCACTTCAGTCACTTTATATGGACTGTTATGTTTACCATTTTGACTTAAATTGTATTTGCTAGAGCTGTATTGTATATATTTGCATTTGTTCAAGTGATTAGCACCTTGTGAATAGCAGCTTCATTGCTTATTAGTAGTTTATTTAATTTATATTTTGCACACCATTAGCATGAGTATATATTTTTGCATAGCAGCCTTTTATTTAACAAAATACATAACTTCAAATAAATATCATACTTAAACATAACCATCAGCGAAAATTGTTAGACTTAATCTTGATGGTCTTTGAGGGCAACAACACACAACCTGGCCACTGCGACAAACTTTTCTTCAACTTAGGCCTCCAGTCGCAAAACACAGACTCGGAGACGATACTCCTCATCAGCAGTGACCTACATTTTACCTATTCCTAGTTAAACCCCATGTTAACGGAATATACCCGAGAACCCCATACCACAGATGGGTTCCGACCATTTTTATCTTTTAGACTTTTTCTCCTCCTCCCAAGATCCACCATTGCCACAGCACGTAAGGGGTAAAGCCTTACCCTTGCATGCCCTTCCACACCCTCTGGATTCCTTTCTGCAACCCCAGGGACCTCAGATCAATGCCTAAAGCATTAAGGTGCACCCCATCACTCGGAAGATACCGCCAGGTATCCACTTCTGACTCCCTATGCCTACCGCCAAACCCCCATTGCGAGTCACAAATTTGCCCACCTCTTTATTAACTTTTACGAGGGCCTTGTCAACCTTTTTAACCGACCAAGCCCAATGCCAAGACGTCCTACCCACCATATCGGACCACACTATCCCAGGGAATGATGTGGCCCCCAGAACATTGACCCCTACATGCAGCACCAAAATGTAAGGGGTCCTATCAAGATGAGAGAAGCGATGCACCTCTGGGACCACCCTGCTCCACAGCATACCCGGCACCCCAATCCACCGAACCTGAGCTTCCTTTCTGGGGATGCCCAGCTGCCTATCGTTATGCCATACATCTGCTCGTCTGGCTCCCCAAAACACATACGAATGACCCAGATTCCACACCAGGTCGACCTCTCATCTGAAAAAAAATGGAAACAAACAAAACACGTAACAGCACATTCCCCCTGTTCTCTATCCAGACAGACGAACAGAAACCCCTGTGTGGCCCTAATCTCGCAGCAAATGAGGGCGAATGTAGAGCCTAAACCTGTCAGAATCCCACCGACCAATGCGCTTGACCGCCTCGTCATCCAAAACCGCCTGAGCAGCCTCTGCGGCCGCCCCCATGTGAAAGGAGTGGGAGGCGCAGCCCATAGGGTTGTAACATGCAGAAACACTTACAGAATACCGATAAGAACTGAAAACGGGACAATACAGACAAATTCAAATGTACCAGGAAGGAACCCCCCCAATCCCGGACGTACTGAAACTAAGATTCCACTGCCCCTGGTGGACAGATGAGCAAATAGGGAATGCAAAACACAATTCGCAGGCCCTTCCCGCTCTAAGTCTGTTTTGAACTGCTGTACCCATAAGCTAACCGAATCCCATGAACAAGCCACCTCATATACCAGCAGACCCCCATGAGCCTGTGTGGAAGGGCTAACCAACTCACCCACCATAAACACCCCAAAGAAGGCAAGTGCAAATGCTGCCCAAAATAAAGAACACTCATACTCTGACTGCAAAGTGAACTTAAGTAAATAAACAGGTCCTGTAACATGGAAAAGGAAACTGGGCGACGCCCGTCCCTGCGCTTATGGGCTCTCTTGTACCCCTTGACCACTGCTTAACCCAAAATTCCTTAGTGTTGTCCCTATAGCCCTGTAGTTTAAACAAGAAGGCCAAACCCGCCAACTTACGATCAATAGCGGATGCCGAGACCCCACACTCCAGTAATGAAATAGAGGACTGCCTGGTTCCCCTCTTGACCCTCGGGGTCAGTCCCCAGCCTGTGCAACAATGTTAACCATTCACCCCATACCTTTGAATAGGCAGACCACGTAGCCGTACTCACTGAGCCTTGAATCCACCTTGCTACGATTCCAAAGCAATGCTCCACAGCCAGTCGGGACAGGAAACCCCACATTGCTCCGCATCCGGTACCAACTCTCTGAACCTGTCCCACTGAAATCAAAACAAAGCATCAGTCAAAGCGTTTTCCACCCCAAGAAGGTGTACAGCATAAATAAAAGCATTCAGTTGCAAACAGTGCAGAACCAGATGACGGAGCAACTGAACCACCGGCTGCAAAGCCACTGAGACACGGTGAACAACCTGGAGAACACCAAGGTTATCACAGTTGAAGCACACCTTCAGATTGTGGAAGGAGTCGCCCCAAAGTTCCATCGCCACGACGATTGGGAAAAGCTCAAGGAGTACCAGATTCTTCAAGAACCCAACTTCGCCCCATTCAGGAGGCCAAGGCGCAGCACTCCATTTACCTTGAAAGAAAGCCCCATAACCTGTAGAACCCGCTGCGTCTGTAAACAGCTCCAAATTGACATTGCTGAGGGGCCCAGACATCCATAAAGCGTGCCCATTGAATGATTCAAGGAAGCAATGCAACACCAGTAAGTCCTCTCTGTGTTCCCTGGTCAAACGCATAAGACGAGTGGGCGCTTTAACTCCTGCCGTCGATGCTGACAGCCGGCAGCAAAAAACCCTGCCCATCGGCATAATTTAACTTACCCAACGACTGAAACTGGTGTAGCTGAATCAATGATCCTGCTTACTAATGATCCCGCGAACCTCAGACTTAAGGGCCTCAGGCTTATCCGCAGGCAATCGACATTTCATAATCTGCGAATCCACAATAATGCCCAGAAAAGTAATGGATGACGTGGGGCCCTCCGTTTTTTCAGCACCCAATGGGACCCCAAAACGATTGGCTATACGCTGCAACGTTCCCAACAGAACGGAGCAAATGTTGGACGCGGGTGGACCCATGCACAAGAAGTCATCCAAGTAATGAATGACGGAGTTGAGCCCGGAGACATCCTGGACTACCCATTCCAAGAAAGAGCTGAAGGTTTCAAACAAAGCACAGGAGATCGAGAAGCCCATAGGCAGGCAACGATCAACATAGTACGCCCCATTCCAAGTACAGCCCAGCAATCGAAAGCTGTCTGGATGGACCAGCAGCCGATGGAAAGCAGACTCAATAACCGCCTTTGCCATGAGCGCACCGGGCCCATAACGGCACACCCAGGATACCGCCGCGTCAAAGGAGGTGTAGCTTACAGCACACTCCTCAGGTGCGATAGCATCATTGATCGAACCCCCTTTTGGAAAGGAAAGGTGGTGAATCATTCGAAACTTGTGCAGCTCTTTTTTGGGAACTACTCCCAGCGGAGAGACCACCAAGTCCTGCAGCGGAACAGTAGTAAAAGGGCCACCCATCCGGCCCAATGTAACCTCCTTCAGCAGTTTTTCAGTAACAACTGAAGGCTGTAGCAAGGCGGAACGCAAGTTTCTCGCTATGGGCGGGATGGAGGAAAGGGAATGCGATATTCAAAAACCGAAAGAAAACCCTTTCTCCAACAAAGCCGCAGCATGCCGGTCGGGATACCTACTGAGGAAAGGAATCATCCTTTCCACTCACACCAGCGTCATCCCTCTTTGACAGCGCGTGGGATCCACCGCAGCCAGAACATACGTGCTTGAAATGACAGGCTGAACCGAACTTACAGACCCCTTCATTGTATTGCCAGCAGAAGCCCCATCATTTTTAGGTTGGTTGTCCTGAGGCAGGAGGTACCTCCGATACCCCCTGAAAAAACTGGTTGGGAGCCTGCGCCGACATTATAAGTTTCATCCACAAGCTGATGTCATTATGGTCCCACCGCAGTGATGATCTGATGGCCATCCATTGTCGAAACTGCTCATCGTATCGTAGCCAAGCAGCACCACACTGATGGCCTCTAGGTAAACGAACAGCCCGGAACAATGCTTCGGGGTCTTCTCTCCGATGACACTTGCCAGAATTGCAAAAGCCTGCAACCAGTTAGCGAAAGTACGAGAAATCAGCTGATAGCGGGGTTTTTCCTCATCCCCGTTCTTGCTCTCCTCCGGCTTCAATCTATCCAGATTGAATTTTTCCAGTGGCAGTAATGTGAAGATCTCCACATACTCACTCACCCTTCCAAATTTTTTCTTTAACCTCCGCTTTGAGATGGGTGCCCAGGGGACCCTCGAAACAATTGTAGACCTTGCACTTCGCGGAGTCAGCCAAACGAACGGAATCCGCCTTTTTGTCCCCGCCCTCTCCTGTTTGTCCGACGCTGAAGCACTAGCCGGGATCACGGGGCCAGTAACCCCCCCAACCACCCCCAGAGTAGTTGCCGCCGGCAACCCGCCCGAACCACTCGTTCCACCGACATGCAAGGGGGAAACAGCTGTACTCACTTCTCCCCCCTGCGGCTGAGCCAACACCGTCACCGGGGGTGCTCTGGTTCCATCGCCTGGCTCAAACGGCTGGACCAAGTCCCGTAAACCAGGCAACAAGTCCCTAAGGACTACCCCCCACGGTATCTGAAACAGCATCCACTGACTGCTTAGCGAGGGTCCCATTGCCACCCGCCACCGCCAACCTACCTGTCACAGGGGCCCCCCCGCTACCCTGATCCAGTAAATCCTGCAACAAAGAACAAATAGATAAAGAAGAGACACACTCACCGGGCTGCCCAGGACTGGACCTAACAGCCGTCGTGCTGGAATCACTCGGTACCGGATGTCCCTGGTCCTCGTCCACCTCCGACCCAGACAGTTCTTCTTCTGACCAGGCGTCACTCACCGCTGGCCGCACAATCACTGATTGCACCACAGGGACTCCTGACCTGGTCGCTGAGGGTCTGTGTTGCTGGTCCCTCCTGCTTCTCCCGCCTGGAACACCAGACCCACTCCGCGACCTCCTGGATGGACTCCTGGCATGCCCCCTGGCACGGGTGTGCGCTCTACGACCTCCACCGCCGTTCCTTTCAGCTCCAGCGCTCCTCAGACTCCTCCCCTCGAGCACAGCAGGACCGCCAGCCACCATCGAAGCCTGGCTGGCATCCACATTCTGTGCTCTCCCACACCGAGCCGCCTGCCTGCCCTGGACTCTAGCTGTAGGAGCGGCTGCGTGCTCCGGACACCAGCGACGTGCCAGAGGGGATGAGCCATGTGCGCCACTGTTCTCCCCTCCCATTGAGCTCTGCCCACGGCGTGGATTCCTCCCGGCCTCACTCCTTGCCGAAGCCATAGCACGCTGGGCTGAGGGAGCCGGAGGGTCCCTGATGGATCTCCTGGAGTGACGCTGAGCTTCGGGGGTGAAATCTGGACTTAAGCGATCCGGCGGCCGCCGAGCACATGGTATCCCCTGCCCCCCCACGACCTCTGCTGTGTACTGCTTCCCCACCAACATAGCCACCTGAGCCTGTAGCCAGTCTGCCCGCAGCTGTGAGATTAGTCGTTCTAAGTCCGCCATGTGTCCTGCAGGGGAAGAAAACGAGGAGCAGGACAGGTCCCAAGCTGCTTCTTCTCCTTCAGCTCCCGACTGGCCCCCTCACTGATCACCCCTCCCCCTAAACTTCCTGGGACCCCTCTCAGCCCCTAGCAATACCCCCTGCCTTAAAGAGCTACCTACCCTATTTTTCTCCTGCTGTCCTACTGTCCACCCCTGTCATGCTGTCCCCCTGACTCTGTGTCCCATGATGTACGAAAAAGATTTTTTTTTTTTATTTATTTTACCTTTTATTTTTACACTGTTCTTTAAAAAAAAAAAAATTAAAAATTTGTGTCACTTTTATTTCTATTACAAGGAATGAAAACATCCCTTGTAATAGAAAAAAAGCACAATGAGATTAAATATAAGATCTGGGGTCATAAAGACCTCAGATCTCATATTTACACTAAAATGCAATAAAAAAAAAAAAAAAACCAAAAAAAACCAAAAATAAAAATGTTGCTTTAGGAGCTATGGGCAGAAGTGGCGTTTTGACGTCGCTTCCTCCCTGCAATGGTATGGAGACGGGTGGGGGCCATCTTCCCCTCACTTGAATTGGATACCGGGGTTATGGCAGCTAGCATACTGCATACACCATAACAATGATATCCCTCTTCAAAGTGCCGACGTATATCGGCGTGAGCCGGTCCGAAAGTGGTTAATATAATAGAATGTGACTGAATCATGTCATACTATCTAAATAGAATTCTTAGAGCACCTTTCCAGCACCATAGGAATCTGTCTGACCAATAAATCACATGCTGAGCAGATGAAACCCATAACGCACTCGCCGTAGTCGTGAGTTGGCGTAAATATGCATTTAAACAGGTGGTGGGAGCCAACGCTTACTAAAAGACTAATTTTCCCGAGCAGAGGTGAAGGAATGATGAGAAAAGCATGTGTGTCTTTCCTCATAGCATTCCATGTGTGTATTGTTATAGGGAACAGTAAAATTAATGCATAAAAAAAAAAATACGTGTCAGCCGTTTTCATAGTAAATATGAATGGTGCTCCTCTGTGTCATTATCTGATGGCATATTTCGTGCCTCAGCAAAAAACAGCTGGGTGGGTGGAAATTGTTTTATTTAGAGGAGATTTCAACGTTTTTTCCTTTGTTGTACTGTATATACGGTAATCACAAAATCCCATACAAGTTACTTTTGATCAGAGAGCACTACTCTCTTGGCAGTTATTGAAAGGACCACATGATCTATTTACAGTTTATGAAAGTTCACACAACCTATTCCAGACTGCATTGACCAATCAATCTCTTCCAATTGGCAGTTGATAAACAAACCACACAATCTACCTCGAGTGGCAGCTAATGAAAAACTGTGGATAGCATTCCAAGTGGTACCTAATAAAAGATTATACGACTGGCAACCAATGCATGATCACATGGCCCATTCAAACTGGAAAACGATGAGGAGATCATATAACCTATTTCAAGGGCAGTTGAGGAGAGATGATGATTTATACCCCTTTCACTCTGAGGCCCTTTATAGGCGCTATAGCATTAAAAATAGTGCCTGCAAAGCACCTGTAAGGCACCTCTCCGTTCACTCCAATGTGAAAGCCCGAGGGCTTTCACACTGGAGTGGTGCGCTGGCAGGACGTCAAAAAAAGTCCTGCAAGCAGCTTCTTTAAGGCGCTTTAGGAGCGGTGTATACACCGCTCCTAAAGCGCCCCTGTCCATTGGCAGGGCCACTGTAGTGGCACTTTGCCAGCCGAAAAGCGCCGCTAAAACTATGGTAAAGCGCCGCTAAAAATAGCGGCACTTTTCCGACGAAGCCCGGGAGCTGCGACTGTGAAAGGGCTCTTATAGTAGACTTTCTCAACCAGGGTTTTGTGGAACCCTATGGTTCCTCTAGAGCAGGGGTCTCCAAACTTTCTGAACAAAGTGCCAGATTACTGTCATTCAGACTTTAGGGGGCCGGACTAGAGCCAGTGGGAGTAGAAAATGTCCTGGGGTCCAGTGGGAGTAAACAAAGAAATAGTGGCCCATTGTTGGTGGTGTCAGTGGGAGGAATTGTGTCCCATCATTGGTTTCAATGGAAGGAATAGTGTCCCATCATTGGTGTCATTGGGAGAAATACTGCCCTTTTCGATGGTGTCAGTGGAAGGAATATTGCCCCAGTGTTGGTGTCAGCAACAAGAATTATGTCCCATTGTTGAGATCAGTGGATAAAATAGTGCTCCAAGGGCTGGATAAAGGCAAGAAAAGAGCTGCATCTGGGCCGCAGTTTGGAGAGCACTGCTCTAGAGGTTGCTAGGGGTTCCTTGAGCAATAATCAAATTCTGCCTCTCAGATAATATACCACTGACACCAATAATCTTTCAAGCTATTTGTGAGGGGTGGGGGACATTCTTCCTATTAACCACTAATATAAAGAGCATTCTTCTCAATGACCTACAGTGTATTGGGACCCTTCTCCACCATTCAACAATTTAAGGGGCCCTTCGCCACTAATAACCAACGTTGATGGGGGCTTCGCTGGCCACCAAAGTTGATGGGGGCTTCGCTGGCCACCAACGTTGATGGGGGCTTCGCTGGCCACCAACGTTGATGGGGGCTTCGCTGGCCACCAACGTTGATGGGGGCTTCGCTGGCCACCAACGTTGATGGGGGCTTCGCTGGCCACCAACGTTGATGGGGGCTTCGCTGACCACCAACGTTGATGGGGGCTTCACTGTGTAAGCAGGTAAGTGAGGGCAGGGTGATTGATGAGCAAAGCACAAGTTCAGTTTTAGATTAACAGCTTTGTAGATATCTGGGTTAAATGTTCTGAAAACAAATCTTGACATTTTGGAGTTAATTACTTAGCAACTTTTGAACAGACAGGCCCCAAAGTTTTCATTCTTCCTCTTATTTAGAGATTAAGTTTTTCATTCTTGGAGAGGACTGAAAAGAAATGTATGCTGATTTTCTGCTGTATGGATATCAGTAGGCTCCTAGACTTTTGCTTAGGATAACGGGTCTTAGTAGGCTTTGGTGCATGATGTTTTGCAGCAGATAACAGCAACATGTGGGATTATACTCTGCCTGTTATGTCTACATGTTCAGCATGACTTTGTCCCACCTCACTTGCTTGTAACCTGGCAGCATGCCTTAGTCAATGCAATCAGGGTCTGCACTGTAATGTCTGATTAAAACAAACCAAGTCCCATTTGTAAAATTCACCTTTAGTGACCATTACTCAATTTTCATTTTTTTAAGGGCACTTTTACACTGGCTGTGGAGTGCGGACCTTTTCAGAGGGCATTAACAGGCAGTGAGGAGGCATTATAATGCCTCCTCACCGCCTGACTTAACCCTATTATGCTGCACTACTATACCGAAAACGTGCGCATTGCACAGAATTGCACCACAGCCCCATTAAAATCACCTGGCGAGTTTGACAGGCAGTAAAAATGCCACTGCTGTGAAGCAAACCACAGTGCCATGTGAACCGCCATCCGGCGTTTGTTTTACAGTTCAGGCGGGCGGCCAGTGGGCAGTAAATCTGTGGCTCAGCTGCCCATCTGAAAGAGTACTCACAGTAAATGGCCTGCAGGCATAACAAGATGCCCGCTATTACCTTTATTATCCAGAAAAGCATTTTCTATACTCCTTTCTGAGATAGGTTGACTTTGATACTGGGACCTGACAGCTTCACTGAAGGTGCCTTTACTGGGTCCTGATGCTAGAAATTTCCTGACCTGATGGCTAAGCTCCAAGGACTGCTGCCCTCTTGTGCAATGAGAGTGTCTTTACTCAGTTCTGAGGCTAGATATTGCCTGACCTGATGGCTAAGATCCAATGACTGCTGTCCCCTATCCAATGAGACTGCCTTTTCTGAGTTACGAGGCTAGACATTCCCTGACCTGATGCAAAGTTCCAACGACTACCGTCCTCAGTCAAATGAGAGTGCCTTTAATGGAGCTGGAGGCTGGACATTCCCCGATTTGATGACCAGTTCCAATGACTGCTGTTCCCCTGTCCAATGAGAGTACCTTTATTTGGTACTGAGGCTATCTCATTGGATACTGGAATGGTAGTTGGCAGGACTTAGCCATGAAGTCAGAGAATATCAGGCCCCACTAACAAAGTGAAAAAAGATCAGAGAGGGGCACAGAAGAGGTTTTCTGTGTGATAAAGACAACATTGGGCATCTTTTACGGTATTCTATAGCATGTTTAGAATGGGGAAACTAGGTTTTGTATTGAAATAATGAATGAAAGGAACAGCGCTCGCAACAAAAAAAATTAATTAAGCTAGAAGCTATCGCTGCTGTAAAAAAGTGTGTAAACTTAAAATATAGTAATAGACGGTTACAGCGCTGATAGACGTAATTGTACAATAAAGTGCTATGTGCTGAAAATATACATGGGTATTAGTTATACTTCAAATACAACTGCTGATCACCACAGTGTATATGATATGTGAGAAAACAACCAGTGTTACCTGATTAAAAAACAACCTGAAGAATAAGCTAATAAATGGTTAAAAATCAAATACAAGTGAACTCTAATCACAATATAACAGTGCAAAAAATGGAAATAGTCCCAAAATAAATAACTAGCACCAGCTAGGCATGGAAGACTCAGACAGACAACTTAATGATGGCCCAACGGCTCCTTAATCAAAAATGTCAGTCCGTATCTATGATCCAACACCAGGTACTTCTAAATGGATAAATGGATGTTTAGGCTGATATTTCAAACAATGGAGCCATAGATCTTGCAATCGGTCACCCAAAATAGAAAAAGAAAAAAATATGGTGAAGTACTGCGGGATGTAAGAGCCAATCGCGCTACAAACCGCTACTCACGCTTTCCCTGGTGGCAGTCAAGCATGTCAGGCATATCAGATGCTTCCGCGATCGCCGCTTGGTAGCGTGCGTTCCACGGAGCCAGGAAGATGAAAAAGCGTCACTTGGTTGTGTGAAGGCCGGATGTGACGTTGACGCGTTTCGCCCCTCCCCCAGGGCGTTTTTAGATCTACATGTGAAAAAGATCATTCCAAAGTGTATTTGTGGTTTTTGGCTTGAATTGTGTAGGGAGGGTTACAACCTCTAACATTTTAATTGCTGGCTGTGTACCCACCTTGTAGATTTGTTCTCTGTTTTGGTGACTATTGTCAATAAAACAGAAAATGGAGATGAAATCCGTAATTCTGTAGTTGTCACCAGAACAAGAGGAGGGGACTTTTTCCCACTGGGGACACTTGTTCTGGTACCAACTGTCTAAGAGGGGATTTCCCCTCAGACCCCTTTCACAGGGGCTGTCTGATCAGGTCTGCCTGTCAGTTTTTCAGGCGGACCTGATCGGACCCTCCGGTCTCTTCTATGGAGCAGCGGATGTCAGTGGACATATGTCCGCAGACACCTGCCGCCATCTGTTCCGATCCTGTCTGCTAAAAACAGACTGATGGTGGACCTATTTTCCATCCGTTGGATCAGATTGAGATGGACAGGTGGTCCGTTTCCATCCGGTAGCCCCATAGAGGAGAACAGGACTGTTTCTGTGTCCCCTCTGCACACCGAAGCAGACATGGACCTATCATCTGCCTGCTCAGGGGGAATCAGCAGACAGATCCCCACTGAGCAAGCGGATTCTGTTTAGCAGAGGCGGCCGCGTGAAAAGGGGTCTTATTTTGCAGAGATTTTCTCTCACTTCCTGTTACAACTTTGAGACAGGAAGTAAAGGGAAAACTCCTCAATGAAACAGACAACAAACAATAAAAGGACAGTCAAGGAACACCAGTTTTTTTCCTCCCAAAAACTAAAATATATAATATACACACACACACACACACACACACACAGTATCTCACAAAAGTGAGTGCACCCCTCACATTTTTGTAAATATTTTATTATATTTTTTCATGTGACAACACTGAGGAAATGACACTTTGCTACAATGTAAAGTAGTGAGTGTACAGCTTGTATAACAGTGTAAATTTGCTGTCCCTTCAAATTCAAAATAACTCAACACACAGCCATTAAAGTCTAAACTGCTGGCAACAAAAGTGAGTACACCCCCAAGTGAAAAATGAAAAGTGAAAGTGTTCAAATTTGGCCCAATATGCCATTTTGTCCCCCTCGGTGTCATGTGACTCGTTAGTGTAACATTGTCTCAGGGGTGAATGGGGAGCAGGTGTTTTTAAATTTGGTGTTATCGCTCTCACTCTCTCATACTGGTCACTGGAAGTTCAAATGGCACTTCATGGCAAAGAACTCTCTGAGGATCTAAAAAAAATAAATCTCTCTACATAAAGATGGCCTAAGCTATAAGAAGATTGCCAAGACCCTGAAACTGAGCTGCAGCACGGTGGCAAAGACAATAGAGCCGTTTGACAGGACAGGTTCCACTCAGGACAGGCCTCACCATGGTCGACCAAAGAAGTTGAGTGCACATGCTCAGCGTCATATCCAGAGGTTGTCTTTGGGAAATAGACATATGGGTGCTGCCAGCATTGCTGCAGAGGTTGAAGGGGTGGGGGGGTCAGCCTGTCAGTGCTCAGACCATACCACACACACTGCATCAAATTGGTCTGCATGGCTGTCATCCCAGAAGGAAGCCTCTTCTAAAGATGAAGCACAAGAAAGCCTGCAAACAGTTTTCTGGAGACAAGCTTACTGGAACCATGTCCTGTGGTCTGATGAGACCAAGATAAACTTATTTGGTTCAGATGGTGTCAAGCATGTGTGGCGGCAACCAGGTGAGGAGTACAAAGACAAGTGTGTCTTGCCTACAGTCAAGCATGGTAGTGGGAGTGTCATGGTCTGGGGCTGCATGAGTGCTGCCGGCACTGGGGAGCTACAGTTCATTGAGGGAACCATGAATGCCAACATGTACTGTGACATACTGAAGCAGAGCATGATCCCCTCCCTTCAGAGACTGGGCTGCAGGGCAGTACTCCAACATGATAACGAACCCAAACACACCTCCAAGACGACCACTGCCTTGCTAAAGAAGCTGAGGGTAAATGTGATGGACTGGCCAAGTATGTCTCCAGACCTAAACCCTATTGATCATCTGTGGGTCATCCTCAAACAGAAAATGGAGGAGCGCAAGGTCTCTAACATCCACCAGTGATGTTGTCATGGAGGAGTGGAAGAGGACTCCAGTGGCAACTTGTGATGTTCTGGTGAACTTCATGCCCAAGAGGGTTAAGCCAGTGCTGGAAAATAATGGCGGCCACACAAAATATTCACACTTTAGCCCAATTTGGACATTTTCACTTAGGGATGTACTCACTTTTGTTGCCAGGAGTTTAGACATTAATGGCTGTGTGTTGAGTTATTTTGAGGGGACAGCAAATTTACACTGTTATACAAGCTGTACACTCACTACTTTACATTGTAGCAAAGTGTCATTTCTTCAGTGTTGTCACATGAAAAGATATAATAAAATATTTACAAAAATGTGAGGGGTGTACTCAGTTTTGTGAGAAATATATATATATATATTAGTCTTTTGTGGCCCCCCAACTATTCCCCGAGCGCTGCTCGGGACCAAGGATGAGCTTGGCTTTGTTTTTTGGATATACCACATTTAATCGGTGTATAACAGGCGTATAACACGCACATTCACTTTAAGAGGGAGGTTTCAGGAAAAAACTTAAATGTTAAATAAAAGAACTGTGAAGCAAAATAACGGTCAGTGCCCATCAATGCAGCCTAATCAGTGCCCATCTGCAGCCTCACCATTGCCATGAATGCAACCTAATCAGTGCCCATCTGCAGCCTCACCATTGCCATGAATGCAGCCTGATCCATGCCCATCTGCAGCCTCGGAGGGGACAGGGAGGGGGGGTGGGACGAGCGCTGACAAATAACATACAGGAGAATTTAGGTTTGCACCAATTTTCGTTCCCAGGTATTGAATCGAGCGGGTAGCCCATTGGAACGGAAAATAAGGGTGTAAGCTCGCTCTGATAGCATTTGTTAAGGAGATATTTAAGGCCTCTCATTTTTGTAAATTGACCTTGAACTTAGACAAGCTACTATAGCGTTTCAAGTCCTGTAACAAGGAAGGTATGGAGGTAAGTGATATAAAATAGGAGGTTGTCGGCGTACGCCGCCACCTTGTTTTGGTAGTTAGTTTGATAGACGGGTTACTTTAATATGTTGTAAAAAAGGTTCCAGAGAGAGAAGGAATAGTAGTGGGGACAACCCTGTCTGGTGCCGTTGGATATGGAGAAGGGGCTGGAATCGTAGCCATTTACCCGTACCGTGGCAGCAGGATTCTTATAAATGGCTGAAATCCATGACAGGATGGGGTCTAGTATTCCCACAAATTTGAGTGTCTGTTGAAGAAAGGCCCAGCCCACCCTGTCAAAGGCCTTCTCGGCACCTGTGGACAGGAGTAAGAGGGAAATATGGGAGCGTTTTGCTGTGTCTATGATGTTCAGTGTCCAAATAGTGTTGTCCCTAGCCTCCCTCTTTTGAATAAAACCAACTTGATCTGTTGCAATTTAGCATTGCAACAAAACATTTATCCTAGAAGCCAGGATTTTGGTGAATAGTTTCATATCGCAGTTTAGAAGGGAAATAGCTGGCCTATAGCTGGCACATAGTAACGGGTCCTTACCTGGTTTAGGGATCACTTAAATGGATGCACGTTGCATGTCCACAGGGAATCCGTGTCCGTCTAAGACAGTGGTTCTCAACTCCAGTCCTCGGGACCCACCAACAGGCCAGATTTTAAGTATTACCTTGGGGAGTTGCAGACTAGAATACTGCAATCACTGAGCAGCAAGTGATATCACCTGTGATGTATTTCAGCTATCTTGCAAACCTGGCCTGTTGGTGGGTCCTGGGGACTGGAGTTGAGAACCACTGGTCTAAGACATCGCTAAAAGCTGTGATAAAGTGAGGGTGAATCCGTCTGGACCAGGAGCCTCTCTGGTCTGGAAAAGCTTGGTGTTTGATTGTGTCCTTTCTCAGACTGATTGGGAATGGGAAAGTCTGCCTTAATTATTGGTACCTGTTGTGATAAGATCAGGAGCACCATCTGCATCCCTTTAGCTGTACAAAGTCTTTGGCTTAGAGTTCACACCATTGCAAATTGGAGGCGGATTCTCCACCTCCAATTTGCAATAGCAGGAGATTTTGACCAGCTCTCTATGGAGCCGGTTCACACATCTCCGCTGCAGCTCCGGTGCGAATTTGCACAGGAGCCCAGTGTGTCTTTTGGTCCGTTTTATGTCCAAATTCAACCAAAGATTCTGACTGAAATCGGACCTGAAACGGTGAACCAGGACGCACCAGACCCATGCAGTGATGGTGTGAACCGAGCCTAAAGCTGGCCATACATTATACAATTTTCTTGTGCTCTTTTCCTTTAGATTTACCAAAACCATATAATATGAGGCCAAACATAAAGACTTTCCATTGGTATGCAATCGGGAAGGCTCTTGCACTACATGGTTAAAGGTACATCTAAAGGTTAAAGGCTAAGGCTTAAGATTTCACTTAACTCAATTTTCCCATCCATGCTGGCCTGCACAGAGTTCTGACCTCAACCCGATAGCACACCCTTGAAGTGAATTTGAGCAGAGACTGTGAGCCAGGCCTTCTCCTCCAACATCAGTGCCTGACCTCACAAATGCTCTTCTGGAAGAAAAGTCAAACATTCCCATAGACACACTCCTAAACCTTGTGGACAGCCTTCCCAGAAGAATTGAAGCTGTTATACCTGTAAAGGGTGGGATAACTCAATATTGAACCCTACGGACTAAAGCCTTGTACACACGATCGCATTGTTGGCCAACAAAACCGTGGAATTTTGTCCGAAGGGCGTTGGCCCAAACTTGCCTTGCATACACACACCCACACAATTGTTGGCCAACAATTACGAACGTAGTGACGTATTACATGGTTTTTCAGCTCTTTTCAGCTCAGCTCTTTAGCTCAACCCTTTGGGCTCCTTCTGCTAATTTCATGTTAGTAGAAGTTTGGTGAGTGTTGATTCGCGCTTTTCATTTCGCACTTTTCATTTCGTTTCAGCAAGGCCGTTCATCAACCAGCCATGTTGCAGAATCGGAGGAGATAACGTGTTATTTATTATTGGCCTTGGAGTTATTGCTTTGACATTAATTTTTGGTTGAATAATGATTTGATTTGGTATATTTTCTATATTTTTGGATGCATAGAATGCACTTTTTGGTTAAGTTCTATTGGCAGATATCATGTCTAATTTTATTTGTTTTCTTTTTTTAATGCACAATAAAAAAAATTGTGTAGAATAATACTTGGCTATGTATTTTACTTCAAATGACAGTTTGGGAGTCGGCAGTTACATTTTAAAAAATACAATGTAAAATTGACAAGGGACACCAACATAGTTGTATCTTTGATCTTAAAAACTACAGGATAATGGTGTTGTGGTAACTTGCCCAAATAAAAAAAAACCTATAATAATATTATTCTTGATATCACTAGAAAAAAAAAGCCTTTGAAAATCCGTTTGCAATAACTCCATCAGTATCACCAGCAAAGCAGCTTCATTATTATCCCATTAAAGAAGAAGAGAATGTGCGCTGTATTTCGAGATTTCATAATTTGCCACGTCACGAATGTTAACTCTTCATTGCGAACGCTAGTTTACAAGACCGACCGCTTCTGCTTCTGAGCATGCGTGTTTGTACTTTGAACTTTTGTCTGACGAACTTGTGTACACACGCTCGGAAAATCCCACAACAGACATTTGTCCGCGGAAAATTTGAAAACCTGCTATCCAACATTTGTTGACAGAAAGCCAGACAACAATTTTCCAATGGAGCGTACACACGGTCGGATTTACTGACAACAGCTTGTCATCGAACATTTCCTGTCGGAAAGTCCGATCGTGTGTACGGGGCTTAAGACTGGGATGCTAATAATGTTCATGTGTGTATAAAGGCAGGTGTCGCAATACTTTTGGTAATATAGGGGGAGATTTATTAAAACTGGTGCACTCAGAATCTGGTGCAGCTGTGCATGGTAACCAATCAGCTTCTAGCTTGAGCTTGTTCAATTAAACTTCAACAATACAACCTGGAAGCTGAGTGGTTTCTATGCAGAGCTGCATCAGATTTTGCATGCTCCTGTTTTAGTAAATAACCCCCATAGTGTATATATTGTGCATCAACATCAGTCCCTGCCCTTGTGGAGCCTACAATTTAAGATCCCTAATCTCAAATGCATGCACATACTAGAGCCAATTTACCCATCGTTATGTCTTTGGCATCTAGGAGGAAACTTGCACAAACGCCATGTAGGTAGTGTCATGGCTGGGATGTGAAGCACTAACCCTAGTGCTACAAGGCAGGAATGCTAACCACTGAGTCCTTGTGCTACCAGTAGCTGTAGGTCTGGAGTAATGGTAAAGGATGGCAGAGATAGACTGGACTCCTGTCATTGTCCCTGTATTTAGTGGTTTATGGATTGAATGTTCTTGTCCATGTATTGTAATAATTGCCTATTTATTGCTCACATATTCTTACAATAATGTTTGCTGCTCAAATATTGTCAGGTATAGAAAGCTGACCTGACCTGATAAGGGGGGGGGGGGGGGGGGTTGCAGAATCCAGACATGTGCTATATACAGGTTGCAGAATCCACACATGCGCTATATACAGGTTGCAGAATACAGACATGTGCTATATACAGGTTGCAGAATCCACACATGCGCTATATACAGGTTGCAGAATCCACACATGCGCTATATACAGGTTGCAGAATCCAGGCATGTGCTATATACAGGTTGCAGAATCCAGGCGTGTGCTATATACAGGTTGCAGAATCCACACGTGTGCTATATACAGGTTGCAGAATCCACACATGTGCTATATACAGGTTACAGAATCCACACATGTTCTATGTACAGGTTGCAGAATCCAGGCATGTGCTATATACAGGTTGCAGAATCCAGGCATGTGCTATATACAGGTTGCAGAATCCAGGCGTGTGCTATATACAGGTTGCAGAATCCACACATGTGCTATATACAGGTTACAGAATCCAGGCATGTGCTATATACAGGTTGCAGAATCCACACATGCGCTATATACAGGTTGCAGAATACAGACATGTGCTACATACAGGTTGCAGAATCCACACATGCGCTATATACAGGTTGCAGAATCCACACATGCGCTATATACAGGTTGCAGAATCCAGGCGTGTGCTATATACAGGTTGCAGAATCCACACATGTGCTATATACAGGTTACAGAATCCAGGCATGTGCTATATACAGGTTACAGAATCCAGGCATGTGCTATATACAGGTTGCAGAATCCAGGCATGTGCTATATACAGGTTGCAGAATCCACACATGCGCTATATACAGGTTGCAGAATACAGACATGTGCTATATACAGGTTGCAGAATCCACACATGCGCTATATACAGGTTGCAGAATCCACACATGCGCTATATACAGGTTGCAGAATCCACACATGCGCTATATACAGGTTGCAGAATCCAGGCGTGTGCTATATACAGGTTGCAGAATCCACACATGTGCTATATACAGGTTACAGAATCCAGGCATGTGCTATATACAGGTTGCAGAATCCAGGCATGTGCTATATACAGGTTGCAGAATCCAGGCATGTGCTATGTACAGGTTGCAGAATCCACACATGCGCTATATACAGGTTGCAGAATACAGACATGCGCTATATACAGGTTGCAGAATCCACACATGCGCTATATACAGGTTGCAGAATCCACACATGCGCTATATACAGGTTGCAGAATCCAGGCATGTGCTATATACAGGTTGCAGAATCCAGGCGTGTGCTATATACAGGTTGCAGAATCCACACGTGTGCTATATACAGGTTGCAGAATCCACACATGTGCTATATACAGGTTACAGAATCCACACATGTTCTATGTACAGGTTGCAGAATCCAGACATGTGCTATGTACAGGTTGCAGAATCCAGGCATGTGCTATATACAGGTTGCAGAATCCAGGCATGTGCTATATACAGGTTGCAGAATCCAGGCGTGTGCTATATACAGGTTGCAGAATCCACACATGTGCTATATACAGGTTACAGAATCCAGGCATGTGCTATATACAGGTTGCAGAATCCAGGCATGTGCTATATACAGGTTGCAGAATCCAGGCGTGTGCTATATACAGGTTGCAGAATCCACACATGTGCTATATACAGGTTACAGAATCCACACATGTTCTATGTACAGGTTGCAGAATCCAGACATGTGCTATGTACAGGTTGCAGAATCCAGACATGTGCTATATACAGGTTGCAGAATCCAGGCGTGTGCTATATACAGGTTGCAGAATCCACACGTGTGCTATATACAGGTTGCAGAATCCACACATGTGCTATATACAGGTTACAGAATCCACACATGTTCTATGTACAGGTTGCAGAATCCAGACATGTGCTATGTACAGGTTGCAGAATCCAGGCATGTGCTATATACAGGTTGCAGAATCCAGGCATGTGCTATATACAGGTTGCAGAATCCAGGCGTGTGCTATATACAGGTTGCAGAATCCACACATGTGCTATATACAGGTTACAGAATCCAGGCATGTGCTATATACAGGTTGCAGAATCCAGGCATGTGCTATATACAGGTTGCAGAATCCAGGCGTGTGCTATATACAGGTTGCAGAATCCACACATGTGCTATATACAGGTTACAGAATCCACACATGTTCTATGTACAGGTTGCAGAATCCAGACATGTGCTATGTACAGGTTGCAGAATCCAGACATGTGCTATATACAGGTTGCAGAATCCAGTTGTTACTTGTTACAGCGTGGCCGCCGAACACAGACCCAGCCAGCTCCATGATACACAGGGGGAGATGCCCTCTGTGTGTGTGTTACCAGGCGATGGTGAGTCTGTATTAATTGGCACAGTGATGCTGCATTTATGGGCACAGTGAGGGTGCAATTGTGGACACAGTGAGACTGCATTCATGGGAACAGTGAGGCTGTAATGGTGGGCACAGTGAAGCTGCAATGGTGGGCACAGTGAGGCTGCATTCACCGACACAGTGAGGCTGCATTCACGGGCACAGTAAAGCTGCATTTGATGGGCAATCATGCATGATTGTGTAGACAGGGCCCCAGTGCACTGTATTGCCTGGGGGCCTATAATGCTCTTAAAGTGGAGTTCCACCCGCTTTTACAACTCTTCAGCATCCCTCACTAAACTGTGCACTGTAAAGGAATTGGATATTTTTAAATGTTTTTTCTCAGCACCTACTGTATATCTGCTGTATTCATTTTTCACTTCCTCCTCCCTGCCCAGGGGCCCATTGCATCATTTCCTGTTTGCAATGCCTTCTGGGAAGGGTGGCAACATCCTCTGACACTGCTGTTGCTATGGAAACCTGACCTGAAACCTATTACACTGCTTGTGCTGCACTGAGCATGTGCGAGATCTGCAAGGAAGATCCAGGAAGATCAGTCTGGCTTCAGATGCCCAGACTTAAGATGGCCACGGTCTGCTGTAAGTTTATAAAATAACAAACTACTGCTATAAAAGAACAAAACAGACCTTAGTTTACAGACTAAGTTTACTAGAATACATTAAGCTTGTGTATTATAGGGGTATTTTTATTTAAAAAGTATAATTTCGGCCGGAAAACCACTTTAAGATGGCACTGAGTGGGACCCTGGCCTGGTGTGGTAGCGCTGGAAGTGGCCTTCCAATATTACCTAAATTTAATGCACAACAGAATTGCACAACAAGTTTTTTCCTGCTGAAGCTGTAATAAAATTGTTAGTGAACTGCAAGCAAATGTCTGAGGCATCATGTAACCTCGCCAGGCCAGCAGCGCTGCTCACAAGCCAATAACAGAAGTAGGAATTAAGATATATGGAGGTGTACCAGATATAAAATAACATACATGCCTTTCTCTTATTGTAGAGATATTGAATTTATGTATCAATTTTTTTTTCTTTAAAGTCATAGCTAGTTGTAGAATGACATGAATGTAATTTTACTGTACTAACATTACATTATATAATGTCCATATAGCAATTTTATATTTTGTCTTAATTATTTGTGGCATTTACATTAAAGCTTATAGAATACAAAAATTATTGCAGCTCTGTGTTCATTAATGCATTTCATGTATTTTTTAAAATGCAAGCAGTGTACCTGAATTTGACTTACTTAAGGACCGGAAGGATTTACCCCTTAATGATCAGGCCATTTTTTTGCGATATGGCACTGTGCCGCTTTAACTGACAATTGCACGGTCGTGCGACGTACCCAAACAAAATGTATGTCCTTTTTTCCCACAAATAGAGCTTTCTTTTGGTAGTATTTGATCACCTCTGCGGTTTTTATTTTTTCCACTATAAACAAAAAAAGAGCGACCCCTGAAGGGCCTGGTATGGAATTTGGGGGGACCCCCCACGTCATTTTTTTTTAAATTTTGGTTCGGGGTTCCCCGGTGGGGAATTCCATGCCGTTTTTATCAATGAACTTTTATGTGTATTGTCGGACCGGCAATTCATTAATAGCTGCGAGTAGTTTTAAATGACTTTTTTCCTTTGAAATGTCATTTTGCTGTCAGACTGTTTCAAACACGGGAAACATGCGCCCCTTTACAGGCATACTATAGACACCCCCCAGGTACGAAATTTTTTTTTTGCCTGTTCGCAAGTTCTGGTGCGAACCGAACAGGGGGGTGTTCGGCTCATCCCTAGTAGAAAGTATGGATTCCCAGTATCTATGTAACCTTGGAAAGCACCATAGCACATGAATAAGATCTCCATGGTCCCTGCTACATTTAGGACAAGTGGGGTCAAGGAGAAGTCCCATCTTGAACAATTTAAGAGATGTATAGTTTAGTCTCAACAAGATGTACAGTTGGGAAAGGCACGCCTCCAATGCCTTCTCCCATGTCTTGCTGGTAAGTTCCCCCAGATCGGACTGCCACTGTTCCATTGCCTTGCAGGGATACGCTTCAAAATAGATGCAGAGTAAGGATGCGTAGCAGCTAAATATAACACCTTTCTGTACATTACTACATTGCAACATACCAAAAATGGGGGTTAGAGAAAAAGAGAAAAGTCTACCGATATGTTTTGGGTCGCAACTGCATGGTGCAGTTGTGCATAGCCTGCAGTATATGATATATAGTTTGTAAAGAAGAAAATGATAACAATTTGCCCACCCTAAAGATATATTTTAAATACGTAATGCCATAGGCACGCCATTTAGCAGCATACGAAAGCTGGGCCAACTCCAGGTAGATGTATCTGTTCCAGATAGGGCTATAATGAGTGTAGTACCCTGGGGTTTAGTCAGGGAGTTCCTCACCAAATTCCATGCCAGGGGTAGCTTCCATAGTTAAATTGTTAGCGATCCCTTGATTTCCTCCTAAGCTTGGCTTTATTGCACTTTTCTCTTCTACCACTAGGTGGCCGGGTACTTGGTGGTACTAGATACGAAAAGGGCAACCCAAGGTCAGGTTATGGGTATGTGGATGTCCCAGCCAATAGGCAGGGGTTTTCTTTAATCCCTTGGCCTGGGAGAGCCTATATTTTCGGGTGAGGTCAGGTGATCTGTGTTCTGTGCCACCCGGACTGCCATCTGGGTGGATGTGTGTCGTCTGCCCCGGGCTGCTAGGCCGGAGATTGGGCCTATCCCGGGGGCATCTGGCTGCCAGGCTGTGTGAGGGCCTATCCAGAAGTAAGAGGGCAGTGCAGGGTTGGGACCGCAGCTTGCAGTCAAACTGAAAGTGTCAGTTCTGTCGGCCGGAGAATCTGTCAGTGGTCGAAGGTAGAAGGGAAGCTGTCGACCACAAAGGAACCAATCGCCTTTACCAGGAACCACAGTGAGTAACTGAAACAAGTACCGGAACCATATTTTCACCGAAGGGCACGGTAGAGAATCGGGAAACTTCAGGCGGTGATCAAGTCAGGGACCCAACCAGTGGAGAAGATGCTTGCAGAGCAGCCTTGTGTGTCAAGCCAGGCACCAAGCCGGTTAGCAGGGGTGAAGCTTGAGGTGTATATGGACTGCCAAGCTAGAGACCCAGCGGAGAAGCAGGGGTGGTGCTTGAGGGGATACCACCGCCAACCTTGGAGGAGCTCAAGCGATTCATAGTCAGTGAATCAGTGGGTCTAGTGAGAGACCAGGAGCCCAGTATTGAAGAACTACAAGGAGCAGTTGTAGTGGAGCTAAAAGAACTGATACGATGAGTTAGGAACTGTTAAAAGACTGCTACCATATGAGAAAGCAATCTTGCATGTGCAGAAGTGGCACCTTGCTGGAGCCTTTCCCTGTACGGCTGTTCTCCTATTGAAGTCTCGGAGTCGGCCAATTGAGTTTGCAACTATCTAAGGGTGTCCTGGCCCTAACCCTCTTTCCCCCAAAATATATAGAAAGGACTGTCAAAAGAAATAAAACCTCTTTAACATCCAAGAAGTGTCTGGCGCCCAATGGCTTTCACCATCTTTGCACCCTCTATGCCTCACAACCCAGCACATATTGAAGGATGTCAGCTCTCTTTGGCCTTGGAGGTCCTCATTAGACCAAAAGAGGTAAGATACCTTGCTACATGAGTAAAACCAGTCACCCCCTTCATTTGTTTCACTTTACCGAAATATATAGATTTTTGACATTTCGTTATAGTCTGGCAAGGCTGGAATGCATCTATACACTCAGATAAGGTTTTGGATAAACAGAAACCCTCACAAACATGCTGAGAACATACTCCCAAAGACAGATGTTGATTGTGAAATTAACCCAGGACCCCAGGGCTGCAAGACTACAATCCAAAATGGCATCCACACGAGTAAAGAATGTTTACAAGAAATAAGGGTGCAAAATATACAGACACGTCAGCTGTTCTGCAAGCAAATATCTTACTCTAATATCCCAGTTTGCAACACACTGCAATTTTAACAACCTTGGGTAATTTAAGATCCTGCTATTAGAAACAGCCTTGCGGGCAATTTCTCCTAAAGTAAAAAATTGTCCCCTGCTCAAACAGTGGTTAAATGAAGAGGTGACAGATAATATTCTCTGTCTAACCGATGATTGAACCCGGCCTTGTTGCCAGCAAATTGTGAAACTGGCTGCAGTGCAAAAAAAGGGCCAAGGTTTTGTGTCTCTGCGATAAAACTAATCGCTTAAAGATTCCCAGATACATTGTGTGACCTTCAAGAAAGAAGGTCACAGCAACGCGCTCACATGTGTCAGCTCCGGAAATACAAGTACATAAGTGCATAAGTGTATGTGATAAGACTGCCGAGTTCCTTTGTTAAACATCGGGAAAGACGCATTCCCAAATTTGTTAAACATGTCAAAACTTAAAGTAAATCTCTACATACGTATCTGTCCAGTAATACTGTAGAAAGACTGCTAGCATATAATTACTTTTGTCCAGGACACATTTACGTGAAGCCAATGCAAAGAGGGGCCCAGAACAGCACACAGCCCCATGTGCAAAAAAAGGATCCAGACTGTTTCCCTACCTGTTAAAAATCTAGAGCAATTTGGCTGAGTCCTCTTTGTTGCTTTGCTTTGCCTGCAGTTTCTGCATTTTGTCGATGGCATAATGTACGTGTTATGGTGCCCCTTGGCAGGTGACACAAGCTCTCTTGATGCACAAGTCCAAGTGGCAATTGGTCTTCACCAGAGGTCATGATGGTGGAGATGGCCAGGAACCCTAGTGGTCCCATTTTCTATGCTGCAACTGGCACCAGGTCCAACTTTCCGGATCACCCCACTGGGGGGATACAGGTGGCTGGAATGTAAATGCCATGATATGGAGACTTTTAACAGGACTGTAGACATATAGGTTGTCAAATCAGGCAGGGGTCTTGGCAAGCAGCAGGTGAGAAAACTCTCAGGTCCAGCCAGGTGTTGAGGCAGGGGGCAGGTGTAAAGGAAATGTGTAAGTTCTGTATATACCGTATTTATCAGCGTTTAACACATACAGGCGTATAACACGCACCTTATTTTAAGAGGGAATTTTCAGGGAAAAACCTATTTTTTAAATAAACAACTTTGAATTAAAATAAGGGTCAGTGCCCATCAATGCAGCCTGTTTAGTGCCCCGCTGCAGCCTCCTCATCTCCCATCAATGCAGCCTGAACAATACCCATCTGCAGCCTCAATGCAGCCTGATCAATGCCCATCCATCTGCAGCATATCTCATCAATGCAGCCTGATCAATGCCCATGCATCTGCAGCACATCTCATCAATGCAGCCTGATCAATGCCCATGCATCTGCAGCACATCTCATCAATGCAGCCTGATCAATGCCCATGCATCTGCAGCACATCTAATCAATGCAGCCTGATCAATGCCCATGCATCTGCAGCACATCTCATCAATGCAGCCTGATCAATGCCCATCCATCTGCAGCACATCTCATCAATGCAGTCTGATCAATGCCCATCTGCAGCCCATCTCATCAATGCAGCCTGATCAATGTCCCTTTTTAGCCTCAATGCTCATCGGCAGCCTGATCAATGCTCCTTTTTAGCCTCAATGCTCATCTGCAGCCTCACCATCCATGCAGCCTGGACAGTGCAGGAAATCACTGAGCCGTCATCTCCTGTTTACTCGGCTCTCACTCGGCTGAGTGAGAGCCGAGTAAACAGGAGATGACGGCTCGTGAATTCCGGCAGTGTTTGCCCCCCTCCTTCCCGTCCGATTTGCCCCCTGTTTTCAGGGGAAAAAGTGCGTTTTATAAGAAAATAAATATGGTAATTGTGTTCTATTTTGTATGAATTGCATACTGCCCTCACTGTGCACACGGCACTAATAATGTTTTCAGTACATGTTTGCATTCTTTCCAGTCCTAATTAGAATTAGCCTGCCTATGTTACGCCCCTTGTAACCATACAAGAACAATTGTAATATTAATGTGATACCTACGTGATCATGTGTAAAAAAAACCTTCAATTGCATCATAATAAAGCAAAACAGTTATTTGGAAAGATGCGGAGTGTATCTTTTGTGTCTGTTCCCTACTGCAGTAGTTATTACTTTGGAACCACTAATCAATATGAGGATATTAGTTGCCTATCTATAAAATTCCATGTCACAGCTGAGAGAGTAATTAGATCCAGACAGGGGCAGAGGCAAGCAGCAGACAAATTCGTAGTAAGATCTAGGCAGGGGTCAAAGCAGGTGAGAGAGTAATCATGTCCAGGCAGGGGTAGAGGCAAGCTGCAGACACATTAGCAGTAAGATCCAGGCCAGGATCAAGGCAGGTAAGAGAGTAGTCAGGTCCAGGCAAGGTGAAGGCAGGCGAGAGAGTATTCAGGTACAGGCAGGGGGTCAAGGCAAATGAGGGAGTAATCAGGAAGACCTAGACGTAGGGAGGTCCAGGAATCCTGGAAATCCTGGCAAGGATCCAGCAAGGAATCCAGGAAGTCCCAACAGGAATCCAGCGTGGAATCCTAGAAGATTCGGCAGGGATCTTGTGAGGACTATAACAGTACGGTGTACTAAAAGCCCAGATGTGTACTCAAGCCTCCCTGCCAAACAATGAAGAAGGCTCTAAAGCTTGATTTGTCTAGGGATGGGTATCACAGAGTAATACTCACTTAACCTACGGACCAGGAATTTTCCTCCCCACCAGTTTAATTTGTGATTACTATTCTGCCAAAGCTGCTCTTCATTCTGCTCTGACTGGTCTTCAATTGGCCACTTTCGCATCCTGACAATGCGGCCGCTGGTAAGAGTGCCCACCTACGGTCTACTTAAGCTGATGTGCACAGGATAGCAGGACTTTAAGAGAAAGAAGCTTTTCAGGCAGCACAGTGGCTTAGGGGTTAATACATATGCTTTGGATTAATGGGATCCTTAGTTTGAATCCCAAACATGACTCTATCTGCATTGAGTTTAGATGTTCTTTCTGGGCTTTAGTGGAATTCCTCCTACAATCCAAACACATGCTGGCTGGTTATTTGGCCATTGTCTAAATTGGCATTGTCTAAATTTAGTATATGTATGAGTCTACAATTCTCATCTGCAGGTCCTGGTTTTCTGTTGATGCAGCTCTGCGATGCATTTTTGCCATGGAGCTACAGAAACAGTAAGGTTAGAAGTTCACCAGAAATTGCAATGTGGTCACGGTAGTAGGAATTTGGACGGTATTGTTTTTACTGAGAGCTCTACACTTGCTTTCTTCTTCTTAATTGTTTATAATAAGCTTAATTCTTCGGGGGGGATTTTGCAAAAGCACAAACAAGACAGAACAAAATTAAAATAGGAAGAATTTTCATTTACGGATCACTCTGTTCCCCTCTGAAGTCACAATGACCCCGATCGAGGTCACAAACTTTTCTCCAGTATTCTCATCTATTTCCTAATGCTGGATCTTGCTACCAAAAAACTGACAGAGTAAACATTACAAAAGTAATCAGTAAATCAGTCAAAAGTAAATTTTTAACTTTTTTAACCTTAGACTTACCATAGGCTGTTGTCAGTCAAACTCCTATAAGGAGGGAGTGGGGGCATGGCTTACTAGCGCAGTGTGTGTCTATGGATGCACACAGCCCAGCTCAGAAACGTACCCACACGGGTGCCACCATAGCTTGCTATGGGGGCACCGGCAGTAAGAAAAAGCAGATCACACCGATGGGGAACTGCCAAAGAAGAGGGAAGAGACTGCTCTGTGCAATATCGTTGCACAGAGCAGGTAATTATAACTTCTTTTTTAACTTTAATTAAAAAAATTATCACTGCAGTGATTAAAGAATCACTGTAATGTATTCACATTGAGCCTAGACTTTTTTAGCTGTGAAGAAAATGGGGAAGACTGTTATCCTCTATCAGGTTTCCATCGCTGTCTGTGTCCCTGTTGGAGACAAATGAGGTGGCAAACAACATTTCCAAGTGTAACACAGACAGACTTTGGAAGGTATGGAATCTCTTCAGGTTTTTTTTTTATGCCTATGTCCTTATTGGGCAGATTTCTCTTCACTTCTTGTCCCAGTGACAGCGCTCATTGGAAATCTAGGCAATGGGCAAATACTGTAGGAGGAAATCATTCTAACTTTTGACCACTCAATCTACAGTAGAAAAAGCTTTGCCTGGAGTTACACTTTAAGGTGTTCCCACACATAGGCAAAGTGTCAGACCAAAGGAGGTTTTTAAAGAAAATATGGGCCAGTTTTGGTTTATCCTTTGCTTTTGCTGCTCAAAAGATACTTACTTACAGAACATCACAGTGTCCTTTTTTTTCAGAGCAGTCCCCATGCAGCGGAGAACCAGATGCCTCAGAGGTTTGAGCATGGGGCATGTTTTAAAGGGTAAGAATGGTGTATTTTCAGGCAGCATGCATTTTGAATTACTTTTGCATTGTTTACCTTAAATGGACTTTGTCGCTTTACCAATAAAGAAAGTCTGAGACCCCTGGATGACGACTGCCCATGGTGTTTTGAAGACAAGGAAAGTGATACTGAAGAACCACATACAAGAACTAGTGTCACTTGCTCTCGATTACATCATGGAGGGTGGTTAGTGGCCCATGCACAGGGCTTGCAGTGACAAAAAAGACTAAAGCTGATCTTCTCTGATGACAACCTCTCCATGTATCGACAGCTTAACAGTCACAAATAGTAATATTTGGCAAAAACCAATAAGCCTACAAGTATAAGGCTTTGGTCACACTGAATCCGAAATTTGAAATTGTACGACTTCACTTGAAGTCGCAAGATTTCAAAGTCGCATGTCAGCGACTTCCTGCACAGATGTCTATGCAAGTCGCACCTGAACTTGCAAAAAGTAGTGCAGGAGCTACTTTCAAAATCGTTGTGACTCCGATGGAGTTGGAGACGCACCTATTTGACAGTTTCCATTGCGGAGTGCGTCTTGTCATGCAATTTGCAGGAATAAGAAACTGAGAGAGATCATTACCTCTGTACAGAGCCCTAGGTTGATTGTCAACACAGGACTCTGGGCTGTGATTGGACACAGCCAATCATTGTGAATCATTGGCCCGGGATCTGCTGGCAGACTTGTGTTGTGCACAATCACAATGGGTGTCAGCGGGGAGGGGGTGCATTCACATGCCCTAAACCCGGTAGCAGGCAGCAGTGTACCAGTATGTCGCTTTGCCTACATGGGTTGTCCGTCCGCAGTACGTTGCGGGCGGGCGATCCTTAAGTGGTTATACATCAGTACTGACCTGTAATGACAAAGTCCTCTTCTCATAGGTTGGTCTGTACAGGAGAGTGCAGGCAGGTGCAGATACTCTGCTGGCATGTCGGTGGCACTGTGTCACTGTTACAGGGGAAGAGGAGTCTATAAGGGAAGTTTTCCCCTTAGTGACTCAATTAGTCCTCTCTAGGAATGTAGGCATTTGATTTGATGCTGAGTTCTCGAGACAGTTGACAGTGATCATCTTAACATGGGATCCTTTAAGTAGGAGATTCTACATCATTTGTGTGCACTTCAAGCAAATGGCAGGTTAGGAAAGGGAACCTGCTGGATAGGGGTAGATAGGTGTGCTTAGCACAGGGAAAGGTTTCTGGCAAGTAGGGACAGTGTGAGGGACACTGTCTGGTATTGCAGAACCCTCGGAAGTCTCTTCAGTGGAGAGTGCAGTGGGAATTTTCCTGTTTCACCACCCCTCCAGCAGAAGCTGTCCTCTGGTAACATCTGTCTCATACCTATTATGGGGTTGTGATCAACTCTAAGTGCCTTGAACTGTGTGTGCTTCTACTCCATTGCCAACCATGCCCATATAAGTTCTAGTTAACAAAAGCTATCGTGTGACTTGGATTATTCTCGAGTAGGTACTTTTTCTGAGGCCCTGTCTACAAGGGTAAATGAAAGCCAAACTTAGTTACTTAGTTTCATAAAAATAGTGATATCTTTAAGAGGATAAGGTAGGGATTGTCATGGATTACCAGTATAATGGCCCAACAGAAGCTCTGTCTCCTTCTTCGGCCTTCAGTAAAGTTGCAATTTTCATTTTTAAGACTACACCATTTGTACAAGCTGGTCTGTTAGAAGGGGACTTTATGTCTTTACAGGTCAACATTAATGTTGCAGTACAAAGGGCACTATGTAAATAAGGATACCTATACCAAAAATACAATATTTCATGTTCATGTACATAAAAAGCTTTAAAGGGTCAGTCCAACAAAAAATTAATGTTTGGTACTGGAGAATTAAAAAACCTGACAGGTCCTTATATCTTTCAGAGACTCTGATGGTGAGAGCTCTGTGCTGAGTTTCAGGTACCACACACCTGCTTTGGCCATTATGAGGGAATTCCACCTTTGTTTGATTTTTAAATGTATTTTATATTATGGAGAATGTAACAGGAGGAGTTGAAACACACAAAGATGGGCAGAAACACTCAACAGGGCCAACACTTCGGGGAATTTTGGCAGGGAGATCTCACACTTGGCAAATCGAAGACACATAGAAGCCAGGAGCTGACTAAGCTCATCAGGTACCACCTATAACTAAAATATCACTTCTGGGTTGGACTGACATTTTAAGCAAAATATCCTAGCAGAGGTACAAACTATTCGAGAACTGGGAACATAGACTATCTGTTTAGCGTGGGTACATTAATTCTGTGGGTTATGTTTCATGCAAACACCATTTTAAAGAAATGTCGAAGACGGTAGAGAAAACGTTTTTTGTTACAGCATAGGACACTAGTGGTTCCAAGTTGTAGCGGTCACCGACAGTGCATGTTGTTACTAATGACCTTTTAGTTGTACGTCTGAGTTCTTGCAGTGGACAGATTAAGAAAAATACCCTGGCCGACATCACAGGGCGAACGTAGGCGTCAAAAGTCCACTCAGACATCACATCACTTGAACAACAGTCCAGCTCAGATATGAGTCGGGCCTAACAATGGGACTGCTGACCTCTGAGCTAAATTCGGCAACACTATCAGCAAGACAACTTTTCTTGACAGCCAATCTTATCCAAAGTCAGCGGGCTGCTGTATGGCCTGGAATCAAAAAGGGTTATCTGGTTTTAATAGGCCTCATGAAGTGTGATCTGGAAACAGAGGAAGAGGAAGAAGCAGGTTACAGAAGAATCTTTAATAAAGTCGTCAGGCTGGGCGATGGCTGGTTCCCAAGAACTTGTCAACTTGGCCTGCCTGTCAGCACGTATGGAATAGAGAAATGGAGTCAGGTGCAATGTATGTGTTTATTTTGTCTTAATCTGAGGACAACATTTCAACATTTACAGCTTTATTCCATAAGAAATCACAAAGTACAGTATGATTAGTGCACCAAAAATATCAACCAATCAGCTTTCATTTATCTACTGCTAGCTACAGCAGGTAAAATAAGTATTGAACACCTCACCATTTTTCTAGGTAAATATATTTCTAAAGGTACTATTGACATACAAATTTCACCGCGTGTTGGTATCCACCCATGCAGTCCAAATATATAAAGAGCTAAATAAAATAAAAAATGTAGCGCATGGTGAATAAGTGTATAATCAAAGACAAAGAAATTCCTTGCTTGTACTTCAATCAGAAAAAGTAATCGTGAAACATCAGCCAAATGGCATGTGATAAACATAAAGTCAATATAAATTATATATGTGAAGGATGTAGTGTCCCACTCTACAAAAATATGGATGTGCTCCAGAGGGTGATGGTATTCAGGTAGTTGGCAGAGGTTTGACTTCACAAAGAGGGGACACATCAACTGGATGATGCGATCATGGAAAGAATGGTGTGTAAAAAACTCTTACCAGATCCCGTGGATTCCCGTGTCAGCGACAGGGAATCGCATGAGCAGTCAGCCACCAAGGGCGTGGAAAGGAACGTCCTGTCGCTCGAATCCTCCAAGCTGGACTCTGCATGGATCTCCGGAGGCCACCGGGTAGGTCCTCACAGCAGGCAACCGAGATGCTGATCAGATAGGCAAAGACATCACTTGTGGAGCTGAAGCAAACACTTGGCCTCATTTGCTTTGTTCTCTTGAATCCCAGAAATTCTTTCAATTGCTTTTGCTCTGGCAAATTTCATCTGTCTGCTCCCCCCTAAGCTGCAAAGCCCTTGGTGGCTGACTGCTCATGCGATTCCCTGTCGCTGACACGGGAATCCACGGGATCTGGTAAGAGTTTTTTACACACCATTCTTTCCATGATCGCCTCATCCGGTTGATGTGTCCCCTCTTTGTGAAGTCAAACCTCTGCCAACTACCTGAATACCATCACCCTCTGGAGCACATCCATATTTTTGTACATTGGGACACTACATCCTTCACATATATAATTTATATTGACTTTATGTTTATCACATGCCATTTGGCTGATGTTTCACGATTACTTTTTCTAATTGAAGTACAAGCAAGGAATTTCTTTGTCTTTGATTATACACTTATTCACCATGCGCTACATTTTTTATTTTATTTAGCTATTCATTGTTTTTGTCAGACTTTATGTAGCTGCTTCCCTTGTTTCCACCAGTCAGCGCAGTGTTTCCCTTGCACCTTTTCAAACATATAAAGAAACTAAAACAAATAAGTTCAGAAATTAAGTTATGTGTAATGAAATAGAATGACACAGGGAAAACTAAAATGTAATTAATACTTTGTACAAAATCCTTTGTTGGTAATGACAGCTTCAAGTCACCTCCTGTAAAGAGAAACTAGTCTTATGCATTGTTCATGTGTGATTTTGGCCCATTCTTCTACACAAACTCTGATCTTTAGTTCTTTCCATAGAGTTTCTTGTACAAAGAGTTTTATTGAACATGTATATCAACAAAATGGTACAAAATAGTAACGGATATATCTAGAATTAACAGGTATAAAATTGCCGGTATCCGGCAGGTAATACTGACATTCAAAGATTTAAGCCATGTCTCAGGCCACTCAAAGCCGAGGCCTGGCGACATATTAAGGAGAGTCTTCATCTTGGCTTACTAGCCTAGTGGTAAACTGTAAACAGAGCATTATGTTAGCAAACAGTCTTGAACCTTTAAAGGATGACTTGTGAGATGTTGGTGTAAGACGTAACATTGCATAGGTAACAAAGGAAAAGACAAAAAAAAAAAAAAAAAAAAAAAAAACAGAAACAAATTCAAGTTAAATTGATTAACCTCAAAAAAGCTAACGTAGCGTTGTATAAAGTATTTTTCTTTCTTCTTTTCCTTCCTTCCCCTTTCTTTCCTCCTTTTCGCTACTTTAAGTATCCATTCTCTGTAGATTTAAGCCCAAGGGCCTAAATAAGAAAAGGGAAAGAAGAATTGAAAGTGGGAGAGAGGGGGGTGGGAAAAGAGGGGGGGGACCCTGGGGTGGGGGGGGGGGACGGAGGCTCGTTATAGAGAGAGAAGCGTTAGATCAAATCTTGATGGGCGATTATGGGTCACCCAGGGTTGCCATATCCTGAGGAATTTATCATGCGTGTCCAATAATATGGCCGTAAGTTTCTCGTTTACCATGATATCATTCACGCAGTTTTTAACTGCCTCAAAACTTAGGTTCGGAGTTTTCCAGGCCCTTGCTATGGTCAATTTGGTTGCGGTAAAAATATGTGCTGCTAGTTGGCGTTCAGGACGAAGAAGTTCTGCAATTGGTTTCCATAATAGAGCCTCAAAAGGGTCCCGCTTTATAGTGGTATTAAAAAGATTGCGTAGTAGTGCGTAAACTCTGACCCATAATCTGCAAACCCTGGGGCAGGTCCACCAGATATGGGCCATCGTAACCTCCTGTGAGCACCCACGAAAACAAAGGGGGGAATAAGATGGGATGAAGCTTGCTAATCTAGCCGGGGTATAGTACCATCGATAAAAGACTTTGTAGGCGTTCTCCAAGAAGAGAACATTCTTAGAGCATTTGGATAGCATAATAGTCATACCTTGCCAATCCTCTGGGTCTAATTGTTTTCCGAGTTCGGCCTCCCACTGCAGATGATAAGGTCTCAGTGGTGGCGTCTTGGAGTTAATTATAGCAATATATATGAGGGAGATCAGACCCGAGGATTGGGGGCGTGATCTACAAAGACTTTCGAACGGGGTCATAGTAAAGGGAGCTGGTCGGGATTTTGTAAGCTGTTGGAGAAAATGCTTAATTTGTAGGTAGCTATAATGTTCTCTAAGGGGGATATCATGTGAGGAACGTAAAGCAGCGAAAGGGATGATCTTGGTTGGGGTGAATAACGAATGGATATCTGTAAAGCCATTATCAGACCACCATTTAAACTGTAGTGGATTATCACAACCAGGTTGAAATAAAGGGCAATGGAGGAGGCGAAGTAATGGGAGATGAGGAGAAATTAGGCCTGCTGAGTACTTGACCGCATCCCACAATTTAAGAGAGTGAGCTAGACAGGGACCTATGGTAGGGGGGCGATGTGCTTTAGGAAGCCACGGAAGAGAAGCTAGAGGAGTTGGGTGTGCATCGACTAAATCCATGGTGGCCCATAGTGGCATTTGATGCTTCTCATGGAGGTGAGATATTGGGGCAATACCCGCAGCCGTGTAATATGCTTGTAAATTAGGAACTGAAAGGCCACCATTGATTTTGCGTGCGTAAAGTACTTGCCTCTTGATCCTGGGTTTCTTAGGGCCCCATATAAACTGCATAATTTTACGTTGATGTATTCGAATGATATGGGGGGGCACATGGATTGGCAGAACTCTAAAATAATAGAGTAGTTTAGGGAGGTACGTCATGCGTACTGTCGCTATTCTGCCGAACCAAGAAATCGGGAGTGTGGACCAAGAGGCAAGCATAGCCTCCAGCTTTCGGAAAAGCGGGGGAAAATTGGCTTGATACAATCCCGAGTATCTCGGAGTAAGTTTAATACCTAAATAGGGTAGTGAGGTTAACCACTGGAATGAGAATGCCGATTGTAGGGACTCCAACTCCAGGGTCCGAATGTTGATAGACATCGCTTTAGATTTTGCCGGGTTAACCGAAAGGCCTGAGAATGAGGCAAAGGAGTCTAAGAGGGAGAATAAATTGGGGAGGGAGAGTCTAGGTTTAGTAATGGTTAATAAAATGTCGTCCGCGAACATTGACAATTTGTGCGCGGTGCCTGCTACTTCTACTCCTGATATATCTGGGTGAGAGCGTATGGCCTCTGCTAGGGGTTCAAGTGCTAGTATAAATAAAAGTGGGGAGAGCGGGCATCCCTGACGTGTTCCCCTCTTAATAGGGAAAATAGGCGATTCCCAATTCAAAAAGGAGGTGCCAAAACGGAAATGAGTGAGGACCTGTGTCAAATAGGGCCATGATAAAGTGTCGAAGGCTTTATTGATATCTAAAGAAAGAAACATTGTCTCTAGGGATCTTTCGTGAGCTATATGTTGGATTTGGAGGAGTCGTCTAATGGCGTCTCCCGCTTGCCTACGAGGGACGAATCCCACCTGGTCCTTTTTTATCAGGCGAGGTAGAAAGGAGTTCAGGCGGTTGGCCAGAATTTTCGTCAATATCTTCATATCAATATTTATTAAAGAGATTGGCCGAAAATTTGCCCAGGAAGAATGGTCTTTATCTGGCTTAGGGATCATTACTATGTTGGCAGTGAGCAAATCTGGTGTAAATGTGTGACCTCCTTTGACCGAGTTATACATAGCCGCTAGATGTGGGGCCAGAACCTCAGCAAATTTCCGATAATACAAAGCGGTGAAACCATCTGGGCCTGGTCTTTTTCCCACTTTCAGTTCCTTGATGCATTGAAGAACCTCAGAGACCTGTATATCTCGGTCCATTAGGGAGATGTGGGATTTGGATAGGGTAGGTAGAGATAACTCTTTTAAGAAAGCGTTCAGGCCCTGTATTGAAGAATGATTTGGGGGGGAATAAAGTTTGGTAAGACGATGGCAGAATTCTTCCAAGACTTTCTGAGGATTCCCCGTGAGGATGTTATGGCGGGTGCGCAAGGTTATGGGGGTAAATTTCGGGGTAAAAGTGCGTAGCCTATTGGCCAACTGAGCATTGGGTTTGTTTGCCTTAGCATACCATTTCTGGCGTGCCCAACGTAAGGATCGGTCCGCATCGTCTGTCAGACATAGATCCAAGTCTGTGCGGGCTTTGTCTAAAGATCTGCGATTAGCAGGGGTGGGGGTTAATTTAAAGGCCGCCGAGCGGTCCTCCAAGTTCTGTTCTAACTTGCGTCGGGCCTGAACCCTTTCTCTTTTGCGTTGGGAGGCTATTCTAATAACGCGACCCCGGAGGACAGCTTTATAAGCCTCCCATAGTGTTATAGGGGAAGAGACAGAACCTGCATTGAGTCTAAAATATTCTGCAGTAGCTTCTTGAATTTCGCTGAAGATCGGTTTGAAGGATAAAAGTGAGTCATTCATCACCCATGGAGCATGTTGTGGTTTGCTATGTAGGGAGCCACACACGGTTAGAACAGGCTCGTGATCTGACCAAGGGACTGCTAAAATCGAGACCGATTCTATTAAAGGGAGATGTTTCCGTAGCACAAATGAGTGATCGATTCTAGAATGGGAGTGATGAGGATGGGAATAGTGTGTGTAGTCCCTGCCCATGGGATGAAGCTCTCGCCATATGTCCACTAAATCAAAAGTTTGTAGGGTTAGCAAGATTTTTTTTGTAGCAAGGGAGGGAGTTTTAAGATCCGCCGGGAATTTATCAAGGGCAGGGTTGAGCGTCACATTAGAATCCCCTGCCAACAGGAGGGTGCCTTTCTGATGGACCTGCAACAAGGAGCAGACATGAGAGAGAAATGGGCCCGGATTGTCATTCGGGGCATAATAAGTCATAATAGTAACTTCATTGTCCTGAACAGAACCCTGCAGGAGAAGGTATCTACCAGCAGGATCAGCTATCTGTTTGTTACAGATAAATGGGATTGATTTACGTATAGCTATAAGGACTCCTCTCTGTTTAGTGGGACCGTTAGCCATATAGACTTGGGGGTAGTTTGCCGCAAAGTATTTGGGGCAGGAAGAGGAAGAAAAGTGTGTTTCCTGTAAACAGGCAATGTCGATTTTTTGTTGTTTAAGGTAGTTAAAAACCTTAACCCGTTTTTGGGGGGAATTCATGCCCTGAACGTTCAGGGACAACCAATGAAGGGTCATTGGATCTGAGATGTGACGTTATGGATTACTCCATCCGAACACCCCAGGGTCTGAGGGAATGGGGAAAGGGGAAGAGAGAGAGGAGAATAGTAAAAATAGGAAAGTACATAGGATATAGGAATATCGAGAAGAATTCGGAGAATAGTATGTAGTGTGTATATTGACGTATCACGTCGTGGGCAGCAGAGCCCACAAAGGGGTGGGACCATAGCCAAGACAAATATCTTAGCCAGGTGCCAACTTTTGAGGGGAGCAGTGGTCCATCGGAACCACCGACCTATAATGAAGATAATGGAATCAAGTTAAACAAAGTGAACATAGAGTTTAAACATCACTTAGAAATAGTATCAATATAAGTAGCCTAAAATAAATTGCAATATGAGAACCTCAATGCGTTGTTAATATTTGAAGGTGTAGATGCGGAAGACCCTCCCACCCCCAGGGGCGACAGCCACAAGACCATCCACCCTAGAGGGCGAGCCGGGACCCCACGTCAAAGTCATAGTGCCAGCCCTAGCACTCCACTGAACAGGAGCGAAGGGCCTCGGTGTGTAATCAAAAACCGCCAACCTATATAACAGTCAGTGGAGGTGTGTCCTCAGCCTAAAACCACCTATCCCTCACCCCCCACCCCAAGAGATCTTAAAAGTGATGTCTTACGCCTGGTGAACCCTCCAGTCCATGAGAGCCACCAGCATGGTAGAAGTGGTTTGGGGGGCAGACCAGTGCCGGGGACCCAGCAGGGGACCCCGTATGGGGTGTTCCATGCCCGAGACCGCCATCTCACAAGCGGGGCAGTCAACATTCGGGCAACGTCCACCCCTGCCAAGCAATAGTCGACTCAATAGGGCAAAGGTATGGCTGGTGGACGTCCTCCAAGACAAGCTGTTGGGCTCCTCAAGTTAGGTTGGAATTTAAAACAAGAACGGAGAGTAACACACCGGGGAAGCAGCCAAAAAAAAGAAGAAAAACAAGTGAAATGCACATCAAGGGAAGATGGGGATTTTCATCCGTTGTTGGCTTGTTGGAAACGTTGGACCTGCAAGTCCCGCAGCGCCTTGGATCCAGATTGTGATCTTTGTGATGTTTGAAAAGGTTGACGAGGAGGTCTGGCGGGGCCTGGCCGGGAATTTGAGGCCTGGGCATCAGATTGGGATAGAGGGATGTCTAGTTGCAGATCCTGGAGATGTTGCTTTAGGCCTGATGGGGAGGTGGCATGAAACTGGCGACCCTGATGGGAGAAAGAAAGTTTGAAAGGGAACCCCCATCTGTACTTGATCTGATGGGATTGTAGAACTTGGAGGTAAGGTTTAAGACCTCGGCGCCTGGCAATGGTGACCGGCGAGAGGTCCGCGAATATTTGGAGGGGGTTGCCTTGGAAAGAGATGTCCCGCTGTTCTCGTGCAGACTGTAAGAGCTTCTCCTTGGTCCTATAATAATGGAATTTGATGATAACATCTCTCGGGGGACCTTCGGAGGGTTTAGGAGCCAGTGACCGGTGGATGCGGTCAAATTCCAGCCTGTCCACCGGAATCTCAGGGGCCAGTTCTTGGAAAAAGGCTGTGGCTGTTCCCTGCAGGTCAGTGACCGTTTCGGGGATGCCGCGGATACGAAGGTTGTCCCTGCGGGCCCTATTTTCTGCGTCCTCTAACTTATCTTTGAGAGCTTCTATTTCTGTGGACATTCTGTCTACCTCCTCCTCATGGCCTTCCAACACAGTGGTGGCCAAATCCATGCGGTGTTCCAATTGATTGGTGCGGTGGCCTATCTCCTTGAGGCCACGGACCAGATCTGAGGAGAGCTTTCGGGAGGCCGCCGTTATTTCATCTCTGACAATACTGCGGAACTTGGCTAGCATGGCATCAGAATCAGCAGGGTGGGGACTTACGTGGTCCGTAGGAAAGAGATGGAGACTTTCGGCGGGAGATTCCTGTCCCAGTTCAGAGAGCTGTGTGTCCTCATCAGGTTCAGGAGGATTGGGCGCCATTTTAGATTTGTTTTTGGCTGGTGCTGGGGATTTGGAATTGTTCTGCCGGTTTTTTAGCTTGTTTTTGGTGGAGCGGTACATCACCGCTTGTGGCTCCAGGTATTCCTCTATCCTGTGTGGTATAGTGTTCACCTCCTCGTAGCGTCTATGTTGTATTAGGTCGGGTAGTGGTGTCCGACGGCGCGGAACGGAGGGATCAGACTTCCATTACCTCCGCTCGCGCGTATGCCCCCTCGTAGGCAGTGATTTACATGACAAGGGAGGGGATTTTGTTAGATATGAGGGGGGCGTTAGTCAGGAGCCCTGTGGGTTTGTATAGTATTTGTGGGGGGGGTAGTGGTTGAGGGGAGTTGTCCCGAATGTGCCGTGAAGAAATGGCCCGCCGGGTATGAGAGGATAGTCAAAAATCACTTGTAGCCCCTTCCCTCACTGTAACAAGCAGGCTGAAGCCATGTATGATATATTAGGGATGGCTGTGTGGAGAAGGTCCAGGACAGTGGGGCAGAGGCAGCAGCTAGTGGGGGACATCGGGCTTTCTAATCTTTTGTGTGAGCCAAGCAGACAGTCTTTGGCAGTATCCCAGGCCCTGGGAGGGACCAGGGGCTTGGGGGACACAGGTGAGGGAAGGAGGCCTGTTGTGAGATGTGGGCCGGACCGATTACGGCGTCCCTCGGCGGGGATAGGGCTTCAGGAGAGAGCGGGGATCCGCAGGCTTTACTAGGCCGCACTAGGCCGGGCCGGGCCGCGGCCGCTACGGGCGTCCCCGGAGCTCGGTGTAGCCTCCAGGCCGGGCTAGGAGTGCAGGGGTACAGTCTATGGGTGCGGATGGGGGTCTCCTTACCTCCAGATCCGTCCGATTAGCGGTTCGCCCAATAGGCCTCGGAGCGGCAAAATGGCGGCGGCCGCGGGAGTCTGGAGGCTATGTCTTGCTGCCTCTTACAGACCTGCTAGCTTCAAAATTGTTGTGGATGCCGCTGCAGGGAGTCCCGGAGGGTAATCTGGCCGGTTGTGGAGGTTTGATTTAGGGGCTATGTGCAGGGATGGAGGCGGATTGAGGAGCCGGGCTCCAGAGCTCCTCTACAAGACGTCCGCCGCTGTTCACGCTTCTCCTCTGGTTCTTTCCGCCGCGGGTCCGTGTGAGTACCGGTCGATGGGCCGGGATGGAGTGCCGTATATCCAGCAGAGATCTGCAGCCAAGTGCGGAGGATACAAGAGGCCTAGCAGGCCTCAAGATGGCGGCGGCCTCAGCAATATGTTTCCAGCCGGTGTGCAAGTGCTGGAACAGCCGGCCAAAGTTCCACAATATCCGCTGGGACTGTTTAAGGGGATGTCCAGGGACGGATGGAAGAGGTTTGGAGTAACACCGCCCTGAAAAGAGCAGTGGATGGCGGTGGATTGTCGCTGGATGAGCGGAGCTCAGTAGCAGCACGTCTTCTCTCCTTTCCATAGAGTTTCTATTGGATTCAAGTCAGGAGAATGGCTGGGCCACTCTAGCAACTTTATTTTCTTTCTTTGAAACCAATTGAGAGTTTCCTTGGCCTTGTGTTTGGGATCATTGTCTTGCTGAAATGTCCACCCTTGTTTCATCTTCATCATCCTGGTAGATGGCAGCAGATTTTTAGCAAGAATGTCTTGGTGCATTTTACCATTCATCCCTCAATGATATGAAGTTTGCCAGTACCGTAAGCTGAAAAACGGCCTCACACCATGATGTTCCCACCTTCAAACTTCACTGTTGGTATGGCGGTGTTTTTGGGTTGATGTGCAGTGCCATTTAACCTCCAAACACAGTGTGTATTATGGAATCCAAAGAGTTAGATTTTGGTCTCATCTGACCAGACTATATTTTCCCAGTATTTCACAGGCTTGTCTAAATGTTGTGCAGCAAACTTTAAACGAGCTTCAACATGCTATTTCTTCAGTGATGGAATGTCGCGTGGTAAGTGTGCATACAGGCCATGGCGGTTGAGTCATTACTTATTGTTTCCTTTGAAATAATTGAACCTGTCTTTCTGAAGCTCTCTATAAGTGGTCCTTGGCTCTTGGACAACTCTTCTGATAATTCTTTTCACTCCTCTGTCAGAAATCTTGCGAGGAGCACCTGGTCATGGCTGGTGTACTGTGAAATGATGTTCTTTCCACTTTCAGATTATGGTCACAACAGTGCTCACTGGAACATTCAGAAGTTTTGAAATCCTTCTATAACCAATGCCATCAGTATGTTTTGCAACAATGAGGTTGCAAAGGCCTTGAGAGAGCTCTTTGCTTTTACCCATCATGAGATGTTTCTTGTGTGACACCTTTGTAATGAGAGACCTTTTTATAGGCCATCAGTTGAGACTGAACCAGCTGATATTAATTTGTACTGACAAGGGGCAGGATTGCTTTCTAATTACTGATAGATTACAGCTGGTGTCCTTCGGTGCCTTTTTACACCTCCCTTTCTTCATGTGTTCAATTGTCATTCCATTTTATTACACATAACTTATTTTCTGAACTTATTTGTTTTGGTTTCTTTGTATGTATGGATTACACGGGTTGTTACTGACATGTGGTGAAAATTTCATATCAATAGCACCTTTAGAAATATATTTACAGAGAAAAATGGTGACGTGTTCAATACTTATTTTACCCGCTGTATGTGAAAGGTTAAGTACGTTTGGTTGCTTACTATGGTGTACTGTGCTTTCCATATGATCATTGATTTCCGCATTGTGTAGGCAGGTGCAGTCTATTTTCTCTAGTGCAGTTGGTGCTCAACTGCAGTGACATTGCAGCGGAAGTCAAGAGGTACATTGATCCTCTATGGTTTCCTGGATCACTGGGGATGCTATACGATTGGATGCTGACACCTCATGTGACTCTGGCAGCCATCTTGGGTCAGGCAGAGCCTATTTAAGCCTAAGCTTGGCGCGCATTTCACATGTGGGTAGTGTAGGCACAGGTCACCCATCTGACAGGGACAGTGATTAGCGTCAGGGAGAGGTTCCAGTCAAGTAGGTAAAGGACAGAGAAACACCATTCTTTGGTAAACCTCCCCATTTTTGCTCGGACCGGCCATGCCTCATTCTGCCCCTCAAGACAGATGCAGTTGGTGCATCTGGACCTCTTCTGCTACACATTGCTGATATTGCCATGAGGTGTTCCTGGTTGGGGGTCTTCCTGCCAGGTTTGTTGTGGATTACTGGAATGTGCATCAATTCAAATTCTGTTCTCTACAGTTTGACTCTGTGTGTTTACTGCCGCTGCACCTTACTGCACCCCCTTATAAATGCCTAAAGCAACCTTTCACAATCTTTTTTTTTTCCTTTGAGGAACCCCTGAAATAACTTTTGGGTCTCAGAGAACCCATAGTAATAATCACTATTTGTACAGCTCAGGGTACATTGGCAATAACAGTAGTTATCCACCTAACAATTGTACTTTCAATTTCTTCATCAGCTCATCCCCCACAATTATTACCTTTTGTATCACTTGACCCTCCCTCTTAGATTGTAAGCTCTAATGAGCAGGGCCCTCTGATTCCTCCTGTATTGAATTGTATTGTAATTGTACTGTTTGCCCTAACGTTGTAAAGCGCTGCGCAAACTGTTCGCGCTTTCTAAATTCTGTATAATAATAATAAGAAGAAAGAAACCATATGGCATACCTAAAGCATTTGACATCCAGGGTTGCTCTATATAACACTATAACACTTTTTTTAGTAGTAATAATAAAATTAATATTTATTAATAATAATAATGAAACAAATAATAATAATGTCTAGAAACCAAATGTAGTCAGTGAAAATTGTAGTTATTTGTGGCAAAGTGCTCCCTTACATTGGTGCTTAGTGAAGTGCCATCTTTACTGGTAGATTGGTGGTTAATGGGAGGAAGACCCCTTAGATTGGTGGTCAGTGGGAGGAGAACCCCTTAAATTTGTGGTCAGTGGGAGAAGGACCGCTTAGATTGATGATCAGTGGGAAGAGGACCCCTTAGATTGATAGTCAATGGGAGCAGGACCCCTTAGATTGATGGTCAATGGGAGAAGGACCCCTTAGATTGATGGTCAGTGGGAGAAGGATGCCTTAGATTGATGGTCTGTGGGAGAAGGACCCCTTAGATTGATGGTCAATGGGAGAAGGACCCCTTAGATTGATGGTCAGTGGGAGGAGGCCCCCTTAAATTGATGCTCAGTGGGAGGGGGACCGCTTAGATTGGTGGTCAATGGAAGAAGGACACTCTTATCTTGGTGGTCAATGGGAGAAGGACCATATTACATTAGTGATAAATGGGAGGAGGATCCTATTACACTGGCGATCACCAGAACAACCTTACATTGGTGTTCATTGGGAAGAAGGCCCAGGTGGGTATTAAAAGATATATATATATATATATATATATATATATATATATATATATATTTTTTTTTTTTTTTAATGGTGTATATGTCTGTTTAGCTTTTTGATACATATTGAATTGCTCTGCTTATTGCTTGAGTAATGAGCCTATCTTTTGCATATAATCAATAAGTTAAATCCATAGTCCCATATCAGGATCCACGGGTTGCAGAAAAGAAAATCATTCTATTCCCCCATCAACACAGTCAGTGTTGGTGGGGGAATCCCTCCCACGGAGCTATTGTGTTATCCCGGTGGGGGGCGTGCAGGGCTGTCCCTGCCTGGCAAATAAAGTGATTACTGCTATTGGTTATAGCCACTGGCAATAATCACATGCTAAAAATCCAACATGATGGTTGTACCCAAGTCGATTGATGGATCGACTTGGGTACAATCAACCTGCCCATAGATGGATTAAAGCTTGGATGGCCTGTGCTGAACTGGCTGAGATTCGATCATCTATGGCCGGCTTAACTAGTCACTGACCAATAGTCACTGACTTGATTCCAAGACCTGCTTTTTAAAGCTGTACTCCAAGTATAACATATTTTGCATACTTACATTGGGTCAGCTTGGCCCAAAAAATGTTTTTCCAAAGGTTTTCATTTAGATTTAATGCAGCAGAATAATGTAAAAAAAAGCCTGTAGTTGAAAGAAAAGAAAATTGCATAATGTATGGCCAGCCTTACATCGGGTCAAGTTGGCCCATTGTAAGTATGCAAAAATAATATCCCTGGAGTTTTAATGTTAAAAGGTACTGCACAGTTTTTTAGGTTATTGTGTATTTTTACATGTCAGAAATGTATTAATGGCAACTTTCAAATTTACGGAAAAATCCACTTTAGACAATTATAAATAAAGGTTTCAGATATAAATACTTAAAAAAAAAATTTTGCTCTATTATAATAACTTTAGGTTGACTATTTTAAATCGGTTATCAGTCCAATCATTGCTGATTATAATAAAAAAATGAATTAATAAAAGTTAATCCTACAAATAAGTTGAATGAGATATTAGTGCTTTAAATGAAAGTGCAGCCAAAGATAATATGGGCACTAGGCTTTTTGGTCCAGATATTTTTTTTTTTTTAACTACAGCAGAATAGCATCCAAAATTTCCTCCCATAATGGGCACATTTCTCACCACTCAGGTCCAAGCTGAACTTCAAAAGGAGAACAAAGAGCTGAAGTACAAAGGAAAAGGGGACAAAACAGGAAGGTGGGAGAAGTGAGGTTACAAGTGCAGGTGAAATATCTTGGGCATGCACGCAAAGGAACAGATATCTTCAAAAATTCCTGGTGTCACCACGTCAGGGATAAAAAACACCATCTCCTCCCAGCTGAACTGTGTTGACATACCTCCTGCTGTTTCATTCCTCTTCAGCTTCAACTAACTAATTGTGAGTTGTAGTGTGAAGGGAAGGGGGCAATTAAATTCTCTTTAAACTCCCTAAAAGTGTGTCATGCTGGGCACAGAGCCTACCAAGGTCTGAGAGACTTCCCCGTCTTGGACTTACTCCAGATCCTTGGTTCCCAACTGAGATCTCTTGTCCTAGGCCGGCTTAAGGAGGTCTTCTGACGCTGATCCTGTTGCCCAGCAGGTTGAAGATTATTGGACTCTTTTATGTAGGTAAATTAGGGCATCGTGGGAAGTCACTTTTGGTCACAGCATGGGATGGCTTTGAATGTCCTCACATGGCTTTATAGTGGAACTGTATGCAAAGGGAAAATGAAAAAGAAAAAAAAAAAGAAGTGTCGTGCACCCCCTAAAAATTTACTGTACCTGTCTTTTTCTTTTTCTTATAACCTCATTGCAAACCTCCTGAATTACCCCTGGAGCCTGATAGACTTGTCTCATTTGCGTCACTTTCTTTAAAAGGGTGACAACAATGCCTTGACTTTTAGTAGTCAGGCTAGGGTTGTCAGCCTCACCTTGGCTGTGTCTACATAGACTACAGCACAATGTTCACGTGTGGCCTGAAGAGCATGAACATGTGCCATGGCTGGTAACAGCCAATCACAAGCCATCTAATTCCATAAGGCACAGGGATTAATGTATTCTGTACCATGCACATTCCCCAAAAAGTACACAACAGGGAGGATATTGAAGGGGGAGGAAAGGTTCAGTAAAGGGGGGACACTAGAAGGGGAGGAAAGGTACAATATGGGGGGGGGGGCACTGGAGGGAGAGGAGAAGGTACAGTACAGGAAGGGTATTAAGGGGGAGGAAGGTTCCAGCAAAGGGTGGCACTGAAGGGGAAGGAAAGATATTATACAAGGAGGGCACTGCAGGGGGAGGAAAGGTACAGTAAAGGGGGGTGGGACACTGGAGAGGGGAGAGGAGGGGTACGGTACAGGAAGGATATTGAGGGGGAGGAAATGTACAGAAAAAGGGGGACACTGGAGGGAGAGGAGAGGTACAGTAAAGGAGGAACACTAGAGGGGGAGGAAAGGTACAGTAAAGGGGGACACTAGAGGGGGAGGAAAGGTACAGTAAAGGGGGACACTAGAATGGGAGGAAAGGCACAATAAAGGGGGACACTAGAGGGGGAGGAAAGGTACAGTAAAGGGGACACTAGAGGGGGAGGAAAGGCACAATAAAGGGGGACACTAGAGGGGGAGGAAAGGTACAGTTAAGGGGACATTAGAGGGGGAGGAAAGGTACAGTAAAGGGGGACACTAGAGGGGGAGGAAAGGTACAATAAAGGGGGACACTAGAAGGGGACACTAGATGGAGAGGAAAGGCACAATAAAGGGGGACACTGGAGGTGGAGGAAAGGTACAGTAAAGGGGACATTAGAGGGGGAGGAAAGGTACAGTAAAGGGGGACATTAGAGGGGGAGGAAAGGTACAGTAAAGGGGGACACTAGAGGGGGAGGAAAGGCACAATAAAGGGGGACACTAGAGGGGGAGGAAAGGTACAGTAAAGGGGACACTAGAGGGGGAGGAAAGGTACAGTAAAGGGGACACTAGAGGGGGAGGAAAGGTACAGTAAAGGGGGACACTAGAAGGGGACACTAGAAGGAGAGGAAAGGCACAATAAAGGGGGACACTGGAGGTGGAGGAAAGGTACAGTAAAGGGGACATTAGAGGGGGAGGAAAGGTACAGTAAAGGGGGACACTAGAGGGGGAGGAAAGGTACAGTAAAGGGGACACTAGAGGGGGAGGAAAGGTACAGTAAAGGGGGACACTGGAGGGGAGGAAAGGCACAATAAAGGGGGACACTGGAGGTGGAGGAAAGGTATAGTAAAGGGGACACTAGAGGGGGAGGAAAGGTACAGTAAAGGGGGACACTAGAGGGGGAGGAAAGGTACAGTAAAGGGGACACTAGAGGGGGAGGAAAGGTACAGTAAAGGGAACACTAGAGGGGGAGGAAAGGTACAGTAAAGTTGGACACTAGAGGGGGAGGAAAGGTACAGTAAAGTTGGACACTAGAGGGGGAGGAAAGGTACAGTAAAGGGGGACACTAGAGAGGGAGGAAAGGCACAATAAAGTGGGACACTAGAGGGGGAGGGAAAGGTACAGTAAAGGGGACATTAGAGGGGGAGGAAAGGTACAGTAAAGGGGGACACTAGAGGGGGAGGAAAGGTACAGTAAAGGGGACACTAGAGGGGGAGGAAAGGTACAGTAAAGGGGGACACTGGAGGGGAGGAAAGGCACAATAAAGGGGGACACTGGAGGTGGAGGAAAGATACAGTAAAGGGGACACTAGAGGGGGAGGAAAGGTACAGTAAAGGGGGACACTAGAGGGGGAGGAAAGGTACAGTAAATCGGGACACTAGACGGGGAGGAAAGGCACAATAAAGGGGGACACTAGAGGGGGAGGAAAGGTCCAGTAAAGTTGGACACCAGAGGGGGAGGAAAGGTACAGTAAAGGGGGACACTGGAGGGGAGGAAAGGCACAATAAAGGGGGACATGGAGGTGGAGGAAAGGTACAGTAAAGGGGACACTAGAGTGGTAGGAAAGGTACAGTAAAGGGGGACACTAGAGGGGGAGGAAAGGTACAGTAAAGGGGGACACTGCAGGGGGAGGAAAGGTACAGTAAAGGGGGACACTAGAGGGGGAGGAAAGGTACAGTAAAGGGGGACACTGCAGGGGGAGGAAAGGTACAGTAAAGGGGGACACTAGAGGGGGAGGAAAGGTACAGTAAAGGGGGACACTAGAGGGGGAGGAAAGGCACAATAAAGGGGGACACTAGAGGGGGAGGAAAGGTACAGTAAAGGGGACACTGGAGGGGAGGAAAGGCACAATAAAGGGGGACACTGGAGGTGGAGGAAAGGTATAGTAAAGGGGACACTAGAGGGGGAGGAAAGGTACAGTAAAGGGGGACACTAGAGGGGGAGGAAAGGTACAGTAAAGGGGACACTAGAGGGGGAGGAAAGGTACAGTAAAGGGAACACTAGAGGGGGAGGAAAGGTACAGTAAAGTTGGACACTAGAGGGGGAGGAAAGGTACAGTAAAGTTGGACACTAGAGGGGGAGGAAAGGTACAGTAAAGGGGGACACTAGAGAGGGAGGAAAGGCACAATAAAGTGGGACACTAGAGGGGGAGGGAAAGGTACAGTAAAGGGGACATTAGAGGGGGAGGAAAGGTACAGTAAAGGGGGACACTAGAGGGGGAGGAAAGGTACAGTAAAGGGGACACTAGAGGGGGAGGAAAGGTACAGTAAAGGGGGACACTGGAGGGGGGAAAGGCACAATAAAGGGGGACACTGGAGGTGGAGGAAAGATACAGTAAAGGGGACACTAGAGGGGAAGGAAAGGTACAGTAAAGGGGGACACTAGAGGGGGAGGAAAGGTACAGTAAAGGGGGACACTAGACGGGGAGGAAAGGCACAATAAAGGGGGACACTAGAGGGGGAGGAAAGGTCCAGTAAAGTTGGACACCAGAGGGGGAGGAAAGGTACAGTAAAGGGGGACACTGGAGGGGAGGAAAGGCACAATAAAGGGGGACATGGAGGTGGAGGAAAGGTACAGTAAAGGGGACACTAGAGTGGTAGGAAAGGTACAGTAAAGGGGGACACTAGAGGGGGAGGAAAGGTACAGTAAAGGGGGACACTGCAGGGGGAGGAAAGGTACAGTAAAGGGGGACACTAGAGGGGGAGGAAAGGTACAGTAAAGGGGGACACTGCAGGGGGAGGAAAGGTACAGTTAAGGGGGACACTAGAGGGGGAGGAAAGGTACAGTAAAGGGAGGGGGGTCACCGGAGGGGGAGGTTAGGGCTAGTACAGGGAGGCACTGCAAGGGGGGAAATGTACAGTACAGAGGACACTGGAGAGGGAGGAGAGATACAGTAAAGCAGGCACTGAAAGGGGAGGAGAGATACAGTACAGGGGACACTGAATGTAGTAGAAAAGATACAATACAGAGGAAGTTGGCACTCCCAGGGGTGCTGATCTCCTGGGTCCCCTGCAGCTCCTACTGCTTCCTATCCCTGACCTCATGTGACCACTCAATGCTGCAGTGACATGAAAGCAGAGGGCAGAGCCAGTGAGAGCTGCAGGGGGAAAACCCAGGAGATTGACATTCCCCGAGGTATTCAATTCCAAATGGATTTTGGGAGACCAATTCTAGTGATCGGAGCGTTGTTCAGCAGCATGGTCAATGGGAAAGATGACAAGTATATACTGCCTTTTTTAACAGCTGTTTAAAAAAAAATTAGGACAAGGTTCTTTTTAGTATCTGTCAAAAATTCAAATACATTATTTTGGGTGAACTGAACTCTAATACAAAGCAAACAATACTGTATAGAGAGCATATTGTGACAGGAGATCAGCACTACAATAAGAAAGTTGTACAGCTTGTGGTAAAAATATTAGACTATAGGGTAATAAAGCAAGCCTTCAAATGACTATTACATCTTACCATTGTCAGGGTATTCTGTTTCTTTAGGCTTTCGTGTGATTTATTCCTCTCTGCAGCACTAGAGATATAGTTTTCCTTTCTACGCTCTCATAGATGATCTCATGCTGGGTTAACTGTTTAAACATACCCTCCAGATGCGACAAGTGAAAGCCATCGCTGCGGAATTAAACCTGATCTTTGAACACATGCCTTGTCCAACTGAGCTAGGGGCTTTTTTACGCACAACCTTCTGCCATTTGTGCCTCATAAATTATATAGATAATGCAACATTAAACAGGTTGTAAAATGCTAAGTACAAAATTTTACATACGTTTACCTAACAGTGAGGGTAAGTATAATGCAAGGAGTAAAGAGGAGGCATAGACAGAAAATAATGGCTTCTTTAACATATACTGGGGATAAAGAAATAAACTCTGAATGAACAGGTTGCATGAATTCCATAATTTTTCTCTTTTGATTAAAAAGCTTTTCCCATTGTTTTTTTTTTCCTCTTATGTAGGGAGTGAAGATTTGCAAAATAGCATCTTCATTCATGTGCGCATGGGTAGCTTTATATCTAAATACTGCCTTGAATGCACTGGTCAGGAGTATGTCATACAGATCAGTGTAGAGAATCCAGTGGTCAGGAGTGTTTCATTTACATCTCACCCTACCTTCCCATGCAGTCCCCCCTACCTTCAGGCCCTCTGGGATTACCTCCTCACATCGCACAGTCCACCTTGTGGCTTCTTCTGCTCTCCTTGCTGCACAGCACACTTTCCTGCATCTCTCTCCAGCTTTCTCCCCTTTCTCCAGCTCCCTACACTATACAGCTCACACTGTGTATCCAGTGGGCAGGTTCAATGTCTGGCCTTCCTTTTGGTCAATCCTCCTCTCCCCTTTCCTGTTGGAGCTGTCCATCCATTACCATCCATTGATGCCCCAGTTGAAGGCCGTTTTGGTCGAAATGCGTCGGGCTAGGCTTATCGCTCCTCACATTGCCCTGCATTTTTATTTGTGATCACAATTTTTATCTGTATTGCTGTATGCTGATTTTTAGAAATAAAAAAACTCATTGTTTGACCTACACTATGTGGAAGCAAATTTTTTCTCCACATACCATCCGGATGAGAGTGGCCCTGCGGTCCAGTTGACCTTTTTGCATCTAAGATCTAGTCTTGGTGCTCCTTCCATTGGAGGTTCGTTTGATGGTCATCCACAACACCCCTGGATTTCCCTTCTGAGGTCCTGGACCCTTTGGAGTCCTGTGTATTTGCCGATTTCGGCACCCTGCCTGTATAACTCTTTGTTGACATTTGAGTCCACCTGTTCCGGTAAGAGTACATACACCCTTTTTCTCTGTCGAAGATATACCACCCTTGATGTTTTCTATACTGGACAGTGTTAGTTCATTCTGCCTTTGATCCATTATTAATTGGTGGTGGACTCACAGGCCTTTTCCTATAGATTTCCTATGTTGGACAGTGCCAGTTTATTTTACTTTTGATTTATTATTATTCAGTGGTTGATGTATAGACTTCTTCCAACAGATTTCCCATTGATTTGATTTGTTCCATACATCTTTTTTCACATGCCACTTGTGTACATTTGATTTTTTTTTGCACTGTTTTTACTTATATGAAAAAACATTATTGATTAAATTTTTTCCTGCACTGTTTCACTCATATAACAATATTTGTGTATACTTATCAGCGCTACATTATCCACCATTGCGGGAGAAGGAGTAAGCTTCCACAAGAATGTCCAGGCTGTGCACCTACCACCCCTTAAAATGGCTGCCAGCCTGTGCCACCCTGGGGGGATTTGTACCCCCATATCTCTCCCCTTATCTACGCCCCTATGTTGAAGTCATATGTTTTAGGCTTAAGGTGCCCTCGGTATTCCAAGCTGAATGACACCCCACATCAATGAACCTGGCACAACTGAGAAGATCTTGTGTATGCAAAGTATCATGGGACTGCCCCCATTTATTGTGTAATGGTGCTGAGAGAAGTGCTGAAATCATCATGTCAGTGACTCTCTCTGCATCATTAAGGGCCCCCCACCGAGAGGACCCTGTGCGTCACATAACTAGCTTTAAGCCTTTAAAAGAAAATTAGGAGGTTACCAGCAAACTTGTGCAACATTGTACTAAGCCGACTTCTATGTGACTAGACCTACGCCCTTGGATTGCTTAATGATGAAAACCCACCACCGCCTTACACAGCAAAATCATTTCAGTTGTTGCCATTTCCCCTTTTTAAATGCTATTATGTAGACAAGACCTCCATCTAAACGGTCATTGCCTACAAGTATAATACTTTCTTTCTTTATTGCCTGGATCAATTTGAAACCCAAATACATTTGGGTTATGGTCGAGGGGTCAATGAGCTCTTGAAATATACAGCAGGTACACTATGAATGTCAACTTCCATCTGGCCATTGCCAACTAGAAACTAGGCTGGACAGTAAACTATGGTATGATTATGTATGACTGGACAATTTAGAAAACCATATTTAAAGATTCTACAGTGTAGTCTCACATACTAGATAAGCCTATTTTGACCAAACTAGAGCTAGTCATTTACCAGTACAATTTCGTTCAAATGTACATATGGAAATTCTGAAACATTGTTCATCACAGCATTTGATCTTGCCATCATTAAGTCAACTAATTTCATTCAAGGTCTCAACGACTTAGATCCACACCCAGGTACCTTAATGCAGAGAATGCATTAAGGTAAAAAAAAGCTTTGGACTTTAGAACTACTTTAGGCATTAGGCCAGACCCAACTCTCACACACCATTGGCTTCTCACCACAAATGTAATGTTACCTGAAAACCATGGGCTTTGCAATTTGATACAAATTCTAGGGTCTCACACCAAAGTTTGATGGTGGTGGGGCCCTTTGGTTGTATTGTATTGTTCCTTTTAAACCTATGAAAATGGAAATGTTTTGTAGACCATTTTACAAAATTCTCTAATAAAATTTTATTGAAATAGAAAAATATATCTGGGGTTTCCCACCAAAGTTTGACAGCAGTGAGGCCTCTTGGTTGTATTATATTGTTTTGTTCAATCCTATGTAAATGTGAATATCTTGTTGAACTTTCTACAAAATTCTCTAATAAAAATTTCTTAAAACTTAAAAATATATCTGGGGGTTTCACAGCAAAGTTTGACGGTGAGGGAGCTTCTTATGTCGCGTACACACAAGCGGACTTCTCAGCATCAAAGGTCCGACGGTCTTTCCGGCGGACTTTCGACGGAGTTACGACGGACTTTCGAACGACCGGACTTGCCCACACACGAACAGACTAAGGTCCGGTCCAAAGTCCATTGGTTTGAACGTGATGACGTACGAAGGGACTAGAATAAGGAAGTTCATAGCCAGTAGCCAATAGCTGCCCTTGACCCTTGTGTCCTTGTGTCCTTTTTTGTCCGACTATCATACAGACGAATGGATTTTTCGACCGGCCTCGAGACCATCGGAAAGATTTGAAACATGTTCTAAATCTAAAGTCCGTCTGATTTTCAACAGAAAAAGTCAGCTGAAGGTCCGATGAAGCCCACACACGTTTGGATTGTCCGACAGATTTATTCCGTCGGACCAGTCCAGTGGAAAAGTCCGGTCGTATGTACACGGCTTAAGTTATTTTATATTGTTCTGTAAATATCTTGTTGAACTTTCAATAACATTTTCTAATAAAATTTTACTGAAAAAGAAGAATATATCTGGGGTTTCACAGCAAATATTGACAGCAGTGGGGCTTCTTGGTTGTATTGTATTGTTCAAATCCATGTAAATGTCTTGTTGAACTTTCTTCAAAATTCTCTAATAAAATTTTAGAAAGGTTTCAGGCCAAAGTTTGGCGGCAATGGAGCCTCTTGGTTGTGTTGTATTGTCCAGTTGGATTCCATATAAATGTGAATCTCTAGTTGAACTTTTTACAAAATTCTCCAAAAAAATTTATTAAAAGAGAAAACGATATCTGGGGGTTTCACACCGAATCTGACAGCGGTGGGGCGGATTAGTTGTATTGTGTTGTTCCATTCAAAACTTTTTTAATGTACATGTTTTGTTGAACTTTCTACAAAATTCTCTACTAGAATTTTATTGAGACAGAAAATTATATCTGGGGTTTCACACCGAAGTTTTTGTAGGTATTGATGTTATTTATTCTCCTGCCACCAGCAGACCCTCATTTCCATGATTAAGCCCTGTGGCGGGGTGAAACATGTTGGAGTTCTGGTCTGGATGAATTGAGCTGAAGCTGCTTTTACTTGCTTACTACCCACTACTGCCTTAAAGTGCATTAAGATAAATAACCTTTTGTGTGTAGCAGCCCTCCTAAGCCCCCCTAATACTTACATGAGCCCAATCGCTTTCCAGCGATGTACACTCGGCCATCCGGGACTCTCCCTTCTTATTGGCTGAGACAGAGGCGCCATTGGCTCCCACCGCTGTCAATCAAAGTCAGTTAGCCAATCAGGAGAGAGAGAGGGGGCAGGGCCAAACAGCGGCTCTGTGTCTAAATGGACACAGTGTCAGGGCTGGGCTCAGCCCTTCCTTCTCTGAGCTGGCCGCTCAGCTGTCAGCTAATTGCCAGATCCTATCTCTCCACAATTCACCCGTTGATGATATCCTGCTTGTCAGACCTGCCTACTTAAGCCGTCCAGCCCAGAGGATCTCTTCCTTAGCCTTGGTCAACATCACAGAGACTATCTCCTGTGTTCTTGTTAAAGACTTGCTTGGCTGACATCCCTTTTGGCTCCAGATCCTGCTTGCTGTTCCACTACACTGATCCCTGACGTTCTGGCTTGGCTGACTATCCGTTCTGGTTACCGAACTTTGGCTATACTTTGACTACGTTTGTTCTATTTACTTTTATTATTAAACAAGTGTGATTTAACTGTACTTCTGTCTCGGTCTGATTCATGGTTTCTGACACACAGGGGGCTGTGGCTTGGCTCAGGCGGCCCCATAGCAAGCTGCTTTCTGTGGGGGAACTGGGCAGGAGGGAGTGGCCAGGAGCACCGAAGAGGGACCTGAGAAGAGTAGGATCCAGGCTGCTCTGTGCAAAACCACTACACAGAGGAGGTACATATGAAATGTTTGTTATTTTTAAAGAAAAAAAATAGACTTTAGTATTAGGAAATACTTTTTACCGAATTAAGGTGCGTTACCCCACACATCAAGGCCACTGGTATTAAAACTTTTATAAAGCTTTTATTCAAATTATATAACGTGTATTGACTGTGTGTATATGTGTTTACTTCAAGGGAGGATTAGTGCTTATTGATTGGCAAACGGCATGAGCAATGATTTTTGTAGATACAGTCAACAAAAGTAAAGAAAAAAATCCCTCCTTTACTGAATACATGTGTCTTGAACAGCTCCCAGCCTCAGTACCTAGGGATTCTGGAAAGTCTAGCTATCCCCTGAAGGTACTGAGTCTGTCTGATCCAGAATGAGTTCCTAGTGGATACTAGGAACTCATTCTGGTCTTGACTAGTTTCCACTGTGGCACCTGCGATCAGAACCCCTGATGAGTATGAACTTGGGCACAGCCTCAAGACTCCTCACAGGTTCCTCAAGGGTTCCTCACAGTCTAGGCTTATAATGTGAAAGACTGGCTGTCCTCTGCAGCTATTGAGTCTGTCAGACCCTGAACCAATTCAGGCTATCCACTAGAAATTCATACTGGTCTTGACTAGTATTTACTGTACCTCCTGTAATTTGAACTCCTGAGTATAAACTTGGGCATAACCTGTCGTAACAGCCTCAATACTAAAGGGTTCCTCACAGTCTAGGCTAATACTGTCAAAACTAACATATCTCCAGTTCCTGCCTGGACCAAAGGTAATGCTACACTACCTCCAAAACTAGGGTCAGCTCCTCCAGCCTAAGAGAGTCACTTCTGATAAACAGCTCTGCCTAAAACACAGGATTCCTAGGATCCCCACAATTGCTACCTGCCTACCAATAATCACAAAAAACACCCTCACCACAAAACCACGCTTGCCCCCCAAAAGAAATAATAAGGTGCTCCCAAAAATACTTTTACTTGCTTACCACTCGGGCTGGCTGAGGTGTGGTGGTCGGACTACCTTTTTCTGTGTTTGCAGCATGCTTTGGGTCTAGACGACCTTTCCTCAGCCTGCGCCCTCACTGGTCAGCGGCATCCAACTAACCAGACTTTGACAGCCTGAGCGGAGACCCTCAAGCATTTATCATGGGTCACGGTGGGGCCTCTTAGTTGTATTGTGTTGTTCCATTCAAAACTTTTTTAATGTACATGTTTTCTTGAACTTTCTACAAAATTCTGTAATATACTTGTAGCGCTGGTAGATTTGCGATCTACCATATGTTAGGTAAATTTAGTAACTTGTTCGTTAAAAAGGTTAGGTTTTGCCTCTGTTCCAGCTTGGCTGATGTTGTGTGTGTTTCCATACTGACCGGTGGGTGTCGCTGTTAGCGCTGGTCAGTGTTGGAAAGGCAACGTGTCGAAGCGTATGGATGCTCTTCTGTCCCGGAGACAACTCGGTGGAGGTGGTCCTCCGAGTTGCATTCTGGGCGAGGCTATTTGTGGGACAGACGCCATATTTTGGGTCGGTTTTACAGCCACCTGCTGGCCCTCCTGACCGACAGGTATGCGTTAGAGAGCTACCTCGTGGTCCTCCGTTCCGGAGGCCCACGTTGCTGCGCGCAGGGGTGGGCCCAGAAGCTTGTCTGGGGCCTACCACAGCAGTCGAGGAATGGTCCTGAGCTGTCTATCCCGAGTGAGGAAGCTGGACAACCGAGGAGATCCCAGGGGAGGACCCATCATGGAAGGATCACGCAGCGTGCTGGTCTGGAGAGGGGCCTGGTGACTCGGTTGGAGGACGTATCCTAAAAGTAACTATACAGCATAGTGTTGCCGGGTTTGGCTTAAAGGTCCAAGCACTGTGACTGACATTCATTGCAGAAAGACCAATACATCCTGTGGCAGAGGATCGTATAGGTTTATCCCAAACAAGTCTGTGGCAGAGACTTTTGTTCGTGCTACGTACTGGCTGCTAGGCAAGTGAGAGAGGCCTATCCAGGCGAGCAAAGAGTGTGTCCCACGAGAGGAGCGCATTCTATTGTAGTATTCAAATTCTACCAGGACATTTGTCAAGAATCCTATAAGAAGATATTTGAGTTTCTTCTGCAGTTTCCCTTCTGCCTCTTTTCTGCTACTTCCTGAGTAAGTTGTTTAATAAAGCATTGAAAACGTACTCAAGTGTTGGTGTGTGTGTCGTCCAGAGGTAAACTCAACGGAACCCTAGACCTGGTGCCGGTGAAACAGAGGGAAGGAAAGTGAAGGTAACAAGCCTGCTTAAACCAGCAGCTCCACCAAGAGTTATTGCTACATACTTTTATTGGAACACAAAAATATATCTGGGGTTTCACACCAAAATTTGACGGCGGTGGGGCCTCTTGGCAGTACTGTATTGTTCCGTTCTAAACTATGTAAATGTTAATGTCTTGTAGAACTTTCTACAACATTCTCGAATAAAATGTTATTTAAACAGAAAAATATATCTGGGGGTTTCACACCAAATCGCACTGTGGTGGGGCCGATTAGCTGTATTGTGTTGTTCCATTCAAATTTTTTTATTGTACATGTTTTGTTGAACTTTGTATAAAATTCTCTAATAAAAGTTTGTTGAGACAGAAAAATGAATCTGGGGTTTCAAACCAAAGTTTGACGGCGGTGGGGCCTCTTGGTTGTATTATAGTGTTCCGTTTGACCTATTTAGGTGTAAATGTCTTTCGATGAAATTCTCTGATAAAATGTTATTGAAATACAAAAATATATCTGGCAATAAGTCCAATTGATTCCTTGGAGCAGGGCCCACGAGATCCTTACGATTACTATCTTTATACGTACACTCTCAAACACAGGATGCTATTTTCAGAATAAATAGACACTGTGCAGAACATTCCCTATTACTGGATCTAGTAATCTGAGATAATGATCCCGTCTTTGGCACGGCTCTAGGATGCCGGCCTCGTTCCATCACTCATTAGCGGCTTTCACTTGTTGGGATTGCAAAGAAAAGAAACCATTTCTGGAAAGTGATTCAGGTGGCACCAGGCAGAGCAGGAAGCAAGGTTATCGTTTTCCCACAGCCACAAGTGATAAGTTAACGCGTTTCACGGGCGCATCTCAAGGTTGTCATGCAAATAAGGAGGGTCCTTGGAAAATAAACAAACAAGACGCCTTGTGCAGAACCCATGGACTTGTCTCTCTGAGTTTAATATTAGGATCCTCTTGCCAAGAGCAGCATCCTGACTCTAGTACAGAGGAAATCACTGTGGATGACTCAGTCCGGCCTGAGAAAAAAGAGCATTTTTGTCCTTTGAGTAAGCCCAACAATATCACTCTATGATACCGCGCCAAACAAACGCTGTTATGACATCCAGCTGTAAACAAGTGGCCGCTGTCAATGATAATCCAGCATAATTATTTTAAAGAAGTACGTTTTTGTAAACAGGGACCAATACCATCACACGGCAATTCTGCAATATGTGCATATCCATCGTCAACTGCTGATTTGGAGCAGCTGTAGCACGTTCAGGAGCTGGGAACGAAACGTGTCATCGCAACACACCTCCATATTAGACAATGCTTGTTCATGCAACTAGTTCATTCTTTTTTTATGGGGATTTACCAGGAAAAAATGTTAAATTAGAGCTGCGCTAATTACTATGTGCCATTGCTGACCTGAGTTTAGAAAATGTGTTACATGTCTGTCTCTTGATTTTATTTTGTGTGTGACTATAGTAGTTTTTAAAGTTTTTAACCACTTACGGACCGCCCGCCGCAGTTTTACATTGGTACTTTGAAGAGGAGTATCGTTATTATGGCAGCAGCTAGCTGCCATAAATCTGGTATCCTCTTCTTCAACCGGCGGTCCGTTTTCAGATAAAAGTGGTCTCTGCGGCGGATTCCTTGCAAGATCACTTTTATCGGCGCTGGGAGACGCCACCACCCTCCCGCCGCGCTCCGGAGCCATCGAGTGACGAGTGAGGGGAAAATGACCCCCACCCATCTCCATATCATTGCAGGGCGGAAGCGACGTCAAAACGTCACTTCCGCCCATAGCCCTTAAAGCGGTTGTATAGTCTTTTTTTTTACTTTTACCTACAGGTAAGCCTATAATAAGGCTTACCTGTAGGTAAAAAAAATATCTCCTAAACCTTTACGGTTTAGGAGATATTCCCCTTGCTATACGCTGCTGACTGCAGCGGCGCATGCGCACAGGGGATTCTCGGCTGAAGCCCGGCAGCTGCCGGACCTGGCCGAGTAAGAAATCTCCCGCGCGCATGCGCGGGAGTGATGACATCGCGGCTCCAGCCACTCACAGCGCTGGAACCGCGATACCCGGAAGACACGCCGAGGCAACATGACAGCTCCCTCGGCGTGGACCAGGTAAGATACTGACGCCTCGTTCTAAGGTAAGTATTTCATAATGAGCTAGTATGCGGTGCATACTAGCTCATTATGCCTTTTGCTTTACAGGGTTAAAAAAAAAAAAAAAAAAAATTTGCGGGTATACAACCGCTTTAAAGGGCCATTTTTTTAAACATTTTTTTTAAATGACAAAATGTTTTTTTTTTTTTTTTTTTAATTGCATTTTAGTGTAAATATGAGATCTGAGGTCTTGTTGACCCCAGATCTCATATTTAAGAGGTCCTGTCATGCTTTTTTCTATTACAAGGGATGTTTACATTAATAGTAAAAAAAGTGACACATTTTTTTTTAAAGAACAGTGTAAAAATAAAAAATAAAAGGTAAAATAAATAAGAAAAAAAAAATTTTAAGTGTGCCCCGTCCCGCCGAGCTCGCGTGCAGAAGCGTGCACATACGTGTATGAAAACGGTGTTCAAACCACACATGTGAGGTATCGCCACGATCGGTAGAGCGAGAGCAATAATTCTAGCCCTAGACCCCCTCTGTAATTCAAAACACACAACCTGTAGAATTTTTTAAACATCACCTATGGAGATTTTTAAGGGTAAAAGTTTGTCGCCATTCCACGAGCGGGCGCAATTTTGAAGCGTGACATGTTGGGTATCAATTTACTCAGCATAACATTATCTTCCATGATATAAAAAAAAAAAATTGGGCTAACTTTACTGTTCTCTTATTTTTTAATTCGAAAAAGTGTATTTTTTCCAAAAAAAGTGCGCTTGTAAGACCGCTGCGCAAATACGGTGTGACAGAAAGTATTGCAACGACCTCCATTTTATTCTCTAGGGTGTTAGAAAAAAATATATATAATGTTTAAAAAGTAATTTTCTAGCTGTTTTTAACTTCTTGCAGACTACTGTAAAGCAGAGCTTAGAGAGGCAGAGGAAGAAGCAGCACAAGGAGCTAATCATGTGTGTTGCAGTGGGTAGGATACGGTTGTCATTCGTTACTTTTTTTAGTGGACAGTCTCTGTTTTGAGGGGCCTGTCCTTGGGAAATGAGCGTCCCTGGAATGCCGATAGATACAGAGATACATAGAGAGAGCAGAGTGACAGAAAGATGGGCTCATCAGTCTGCTGTGTCTGCTTTCGATGTCCAGGCACAGGCTGGGGTAGGCAGCAGACTTCTAAGTGAAAGTGAAACTGCAGCAGAGAAAAATGCCACCTGCCAGTCAGTTTTGTAGCACAGCTGTGAAAATCTCAGGGCTGGATGGACATAAATACACATCCACTGGTAAGTCAATAGATATATAGGTATTTCATCTGTGTATTTCAGCGTTTATGTGAAGTTCAGCTTTAACCGCTTGCCGACCGGCTCACGCCGATATACGTCGGCAGAAGGGCACGTACAGGCAGATTAACGTACCTGTATATTGCCCTTTAAGAAGCGGTCTGCGGGTGCGCGCGACCTCCGTGAGTGTGATCGCGGGTCCCGAGGACCCACTGTCCGCGGGGATACCCGCGATCGTCTCATGGAGAGGAAGAACGGGGAAATGCTGATCTAAACAAGCATTTCCATGTACTGCCTAATGACAGGACACTGATCACCGCTCCGTGTAACACATAGCCCATCCCCTCCACAGTTAGAATCACTCCCCAGGACACACTTAACCCCTTCAGAGCCCCCTAGTGGTTAACCCCTTCACTGCTGGTCACATTTACACAGTAAATGCAAGGATCGCTGTATAAATGTGAATGGTCCCAAAATCGTGCCAAAAGTGTCCGATCTGTCTGCCATAATGTCGCAGTCATGATAAAAATGGCTGATCGCCGCCATTACTAGTAAAAAAAAAAAAATTTTTAATAAAAATGCCATAAAACTAACCCCTATTTTGTAGACGCTATAAGTTTTGCACAAACCAATCAATAAACGCTTATTGCGATTTTTTTTAACCAAAAATATGTAGAAAAATACATATCGGCCTAAACTGAGGAAATTTTTTTATATATATATATATATATATTTTTGGGGGATATTTATTATAGCAAAAAGTAAACAATAATGCTTTTTTTTTCAAAATTGTCGCTATTTTTCAAATACCACCAAAAGAAAGCTCTATTTATGGGGAAAAAAAGGACGTCAATTTTGTTTGGGAGTCACGTCGCACGACCACGCAATTGTCAGTTAAAGCGACGCAGTGCCGAATCGCAAAAAGTGCTCTGGTCTTTGGGCAGCCAAATGGTCCCGGGCAGAAGTGGTTAAGGGACAGATTACATGTATGCGATGTGGCAACGTTCCAGCAAAGCACTAGTAGCGGTACCCCCGTAGGGGCTGCTGGATATTGTGGTTCCACCTGTCACCCTGCCCCAGCCCGGTATTCACTTCCCAGTCACTCTTGAGACAATGAACAGTCCGTATGTTTGTTTTGTATTTTTTTTGAGGGATTTTGAACTTGGATAGGGTAAGGTAAATTATGGGATGCCCAGAATCAATAATAAAATCAATGAGATAATCAGTTGGAACCTCTATTTACACGTCTAGAGTTCCAGTCTCCTCCAGCACAACGCTTATTTGTAGACTGTTTCTCTCTCTCCTGTACAATACTTGGTTCCTGGTACAGCTAGCACATGGTAGGCCCGACTCTGACTCTGTCAGGCCTTAGCAAGTGGCATTTGCAGGCAGGGACCACGGGCCCCTTTAGTGTAGCAACAAAAATAGGAAAGTCTTTGGTGCTAGCTGACCTATGATGGACTACTGCTCCCAGCCAGTCCTCTTCAGGCCCTGCCAGCCCTCCTGGCTACAGCTGCCTGACTCCACTGCCCATGACATCACAATCTCTCCTGCTGGCTCTACATCCATCTCAGACTGCACTCTCCCAGTCCGCTCCGGCATGCCTTCCCAGCTCTCCCAACTGTGCCCTCCTGGCTGCACCCCTGTGGATCCCTCCTTGAAACTTGCCTGGCAACACTATCTCCCGTTGTCTCTCGGTTCCTCTCTGTGCCTCCTGTCCAGATCTTTCTTTCTCAGGAAGGCTCCGACTTGCACCCGAACCCCTCAGGCCCAAGGTCGTCCCCCCCCCAGACTGGGGAGTGCCTCAAAGGCCCCAACAACCTAGTGCTCCATCTCCACCTTCTTCCAACCGACAACTTCTTCTGCAGCTGGGCTGACCCCGGGTATATCAAGGAGGCCTGCCCCCTGCCAATCCTAGTTGGGGGATTTGGTCAGGGATCCCTGAGACACCTCAGACAGACCCACCTCTTTCCCTCTCCTTCCTTCTAGAATCCTCTAGAAGTAGAAGGGAGGTAACTGAAAGATGATGCTATCTGTGAGTAGGGTTGCCACCTTTTCTTCGAGTTAAACCCAAACACTTTAGTGTCGCACAGCAATTTTTTTTTCATAGTATGCATAGATAGACTTTGCATAGATATTGCTATTAAATAACACTTCTAATCATATGAAGTTAATCACAAGAGTCCCCCTTTACATCAGCATCCACAGAGTTCCCCCTTTACATCCGAGTCCACAGAGCTCCCCCCTTACAGCGACCACAGAGTTCTGTCCCTCCATCCCTCTCTCCCTCGTTCATCTCAGACGCTAACCACACAACCTTAGAGTCGCCACGCCCACTATTTAGCTGAAACCACGCCCATTTTCACCAAGTGGGAGGGGTCAAAAAGAAAGGGCGGGGTCTGGCGTCCCCCCCATCCTAACACTTCACCAGCCGCCACTGCCCTCAGACTTCCCCCTTTACATCATAGTCCACATAGTTCCCCTTTACATCTGAACTCGCAGAGTTCCCTTTCACTGTAAGGGGGGACTCTGCAGACTCTGATTTAAGGGAGAACTCTGGGGACTCTAACATAAGGGATGCTCTGGTGTACAAAGAGGACTCTGATGTAAGGGGGAGCTCTGATGTAATGAGTGCTCTGAGAACCCTGATTTACCTTAGCAGCAGGAGAGAGAAGGGGGGAGACTTAGTCCAATCTGAATAATGTGTCCAGGTCTCAGACAGTCTGAAACCCAGACGCATGATTCCAAACCCTCATGCCCCGTACACACGGTCGGACATTGATCGGACATTCCGACAACAAAATCCTAGGATTTTTTCCGACGGATGTTGGCTCAAACTTGTCTTGCATACACACGGTCACACAAAGTTGTCGGAAAATCCGATCGTTCTGAACGCGGTGACGTAAAACACGTACGTTGGGACTATAAACGGGGAAGTAGCCAATAGCTTTCATCTCTTTATTTATTCTGAGCATGCGTGGCACTTTGTGCATCGGATTTGTGTACACACGATCGGAAATTCCGACATTTTTGTTGTTGGAAAATTTTATATCCTGCTCTCAAACTTTGTGTGTCGGAAAATCCGATGGAAAATGTGTGATGGAGCCTACACACGGTCGGAATTTCCGACAACAAGGTCCTATCACACATTTTCCGTCGGAAAATCCGACCGTGTGTACAGGGCATAAGTGGGTGAATCCCAGACAGGTGCTAACCCTATCTGTGGATCACCAGCCTACACTGAACCACAGTGTAGGCTTACAGCTAGGCCTGATTAAATTTACCTGCACTTCCAATAATCCTACTTCTAGCACCTACCTAAAGTAGAGGGTGCTACACACATTACATGTGTTGATGCATTGTGATGTCATTCGTTTTTAATAGCACCCAGCATACTAAGGCAACGCACATGCCTTGCAATGCACTGCACAGTATGACAAAACACCATAATGAGTTGTTGCAGCAAAAAATGTTTTGATATGTTCCATTTTTGGGACATTTTTGTGCATTAGAAGCCCTTTGACTTCAATGGGCCGCCCTAATTCAAATCACATTAATGCATGACATAATGCAGGTTATTGCATGTGCATGAACACACCACACCAATGTCAATGGGTCCTAATACATACTGCCTGTGCAACACCAAGTGCCCCATGTTGGTGCCCATGTTCATGGGGAACTGCATTTGATTGTTAGGAATGGCATTGTTCAGCCGTGACTCTTATTGCGTTACCTAAGGTACAGTTTGTATGTGTGTGGTTACGAAGTTTGCATTTGAATTACATAATGAGCCGCTCCCCCTGTAAGGTAGCTGGGATGCGCAGACAGCTGGGGTGATAACACTCACAACAACATTCCGCAGTCAGCGGCTCAGCCAACGCATCTGTGCGAGCGGAACGCAGAGCAGCCATGTAATTATGTCATTAGATTTCCTAAACAATCCGAGGTCAGAGGTTTACCTCGGGGTTGCAGTTGTTCCACGTAATTTGGCTAGATGCTGGCCGCAAATGTTACTGAGGTTTTACTGTCATCCGTTATTATGGTGTTCAGCGGATAACGCGGCGTGGAGCTTTCATTTAATGGTAATCTATGAGGACCTCCTGAGATATTGTGAAACATCTATATATCTAAGAGGGTCCATTTATATCTATGCGAAGAGGTGCTTTTTTGTAGCGTTGTCATGAAACAACTTGCATTTCCTTTGTAGGTTGATATTAGGGTGACCACATTTCCAAACTGCCATTCAGGGACACCCCCCTCCCCTCTTCCCAAAAGGGGGGGGGATGTAGTCTCGGGGTTGACGGGGAATTCGGCGGCGGGTGATTTGTCGGGTGAATGGCTGGTGTTAGTGCTCAAATCATCCTGACACCATGCTTGATATGGCGTCAGGATGATCAAATCACATTATTTATATTACAGTATTATCTTGGATTATGAGCATAATTCGTTCCAGAAGCTTGCTTGTAATCCAAAGCACTCGTATATCAAAGCGAGTTTCTCCATAAGAAATAATGGAAACTCAGATGATTCGTTCCACAACCACTGCTGGTGTATGCAGTACTGTATGAGGCCAGAGGTGCGGGGGCGCTGGTGTATGCAGTACTGTAGGTGGCCAGAGGTGCGGGGGCGCTGGTGTATGCAGTACTGTAGGTGGCCAGAGGTGCGGGGGCGCTGGTGTATGCAGTACTGTAGGTGGCCAGAGGTGCGGGGGCACTGGTGTATGCAGTACTGTAGGTGGCCAGAGGTGCAGGGGCACTGGTGTATGCAGTACTGTAGGTGGCCAGAGGTGCGGGGGCACTGGTGTATGCAGTACTGTATGTGGCCAGAGGTGCGGGGGAACTGGTGTATGCAGTACTGTAGGTGGCCAGAGGTGCGGGGGCACTGGTGTATGCAGTACTGTATGTGGCCAGAGGTGCGGGGGAACTGGTGTATGCAGTACTGTATGTGACCAGAGGTGCGGGGGCAGTGGTGTATGCAGTACTGTATGTGGCTAGAGGTGCAGGGGCGGTGGTGTATGCAGTACTGTAGGTGGCCAGAGGTGCTGGGGTGCTGGTGTATGCAGTACTGTATGTGACCAGAGGTGCGGGGACGCTGGTGTATGCAGTACTGTATGTGGCCAGAGGTGCAGGGGCGCTGGTGTATGCAGTACTGTATGTGGCCAGAGGTGCGGGGGCGCTGGTGTATGCAGTACTGTATGTGGCCAGAGGTGCGGGGACGCTGGTGTATGCAGTACTGTATGTGGCCAGAGGTGCAGGGGCGCTGGTGTATGCAGTACTGTATGTGGCCAGAGGTGCGGGGACGCTGGTGTATGCAGTACTGTATGTGGCCAGAGGTGCAGGGGCGCTGGTGTATGCAGTACTGTAGGTGGCCAGAGGTGCGGGAGCGCTGGTGTATGCAGTACTGTAGGTGGCCAGAGGTGCGGGGGCGCTGGTGTGTGCAGTACTGTATGTGGCCAGAGGTGCAGGGGGGCTGGTGTATGCAGTACTGTAGGTGGCCAGAGGTGCGGGGGCGCTGGTGTATGCAGTACTGTAGGTGGCCAGAGGTGCGGGGGCACTGGTGTATGCAGTACTGTATGTGGCCAGAGGTGCGGGGGAACTGGTGTATGCAGTACTGTAGGTGGCCAGAGGTGCGGGGGCACTGGTGTATGCAGTACTGTATGTGGCCAGAGGTGCGGGGGAACTGGTGTATGCAGTACTGTATGTGACCAGAGGTGCGGGGGCAGTGGTGTATGCAGTACTGTATGTGGCTAGAGGTGCAGGGGCGGTGGTGTATGCAGTACTGTAGGTGGCCAGAGGTGCTGGGGTGCTGGTGTATGCAGTACTGTATGTGACCAGAGGTGCGGGGACGCTGGTGTATGCAGTACTGTATGTGGCCAGAGGTGCAGGGGCGCTGGTGTATGCAGTACTGTATGTGGCCAGAGGTGCGGGGACGCTGGTGTATGCAGTACTGTATGTGGCCAGAGGTGCAGGGGCGCTGGTGTATGCAGTACTGTAGGTGGCCAGAGGTGCGGGAGCGCTGGTGTATGCAGTACTGTAGGTGGCCAGAGGTGCGGGGGCGCTGGTGTGTGCAGTACTGTATGTGGCCAGAGGTGCAGGGGGGCTGGTGTATGCAGTACTGTAGGTGGCCAGAGGTGCGGGGGCGCTGGTGTATGCAGTACTGTATGTGGCCAGAGGTGCGGGGGTGCTGGTGTATGCAGTACTGTAGGTGGCCAGAGGTGCGGGGGCGCTGGTGTATGCAGTACTGTATGTGGCCAGAGGTGCGGGGCTCTGGGGGCTCCCAGCACTTCCTGGAGAACTCGGAGATGCTCGGAGACGCTCCGACGCACGTTACCCCCGCCC